>CAJUYI010000776.1:46275-71923 GCA_910591695.1 Galerucella pusilla
GAGAGCATCAAACAAATGTATCCAACCAATCACTTAATTATGCGAATTAAATGGAAATGAACGTGTCGGTGCAGCTGCCAAGCAGACAGCCACTAACAACCTAACAACTCCCTACCCCTCGCAGAATTCTCAATTCTCAGCTCAGATTTGAAAACGACCTTCAGGAAAAAAATCGTCGACCACTGGAAAGAGCTTTGGACATATTCTCCAACCAAACTGAGAGAAATCAAGAAATCCACTTTACCAAGGACTAACCTGTCGAGAACTAGAAGAGCAGAGACGATTCTCACACGGCTTAGAATAGGTCACACACGACTCACCCACCAGCATTTACTCTCAAAAGACATTCCACCCATATGTGACATGTGTAATGTGCAAATAAGTGTATCACATATATTAGTGCAGTGTCCTAAATTTAAATTACAAAGAGAACTTCACGGTATTAAAGGTTCGTTAGAGAACATACTAAACGAAAATCACAACATAGAAAACGTATTAGGGTTCCTTAATCAAACTAATCTTTGTTCTAAAATTTAAGGTACTTACCACATAACTGTATGTATTGTATTGTATTTTATTATTAACTAAAACCTTGTTTCTTGTATTGTCCCACTGCTAATAACCCTTAGTGGTTGATGCAGTTTGATATTAAAATTAAAAAATTTAAAAAAATTACATTATAACAAGTGCTTGAAGCCCAAATAAATGAAAGCAACAAATATTGTGACTTTTTGCTGCTACGTTCGCCATTGTCTGGCCTCATGCACTACGGCCAATGGTGATTCGATATTTAGACAGGCCTTGATCTCTCATTTGTCACGACAACTGCTAGCACTACTTTACATATTTCACATTAGTAACTGTCACTTTTTTTTTTTGGCACAATGCTATTTATTATAGTAGATTTTGGTACATTCGTAATGATACACGTAACACTTAAAACTAAAAAAAAAACTAGTAACTTAAAGGTGCGACTTCTTGCCTTCTTGCTCATAGAAGAGAACATATGCTTCCCCACTGACTAAAGATTCCGACGATATTAATGACACCCTTGAATCATTATATTCGTGCCACTGTCCCTTGTAGGGATGTCGGCAATATGCCGTGTAGTGACCTCTGTAAGTGGTTCCACTGTGATTTGATATAGAGTAGAGGTTCTACCTACAGGGTGCCACATTATCAGCCGCGTAATGGCTCATATCAAACCCTTCTATTGGAAAATCTATTGCAACATTAAGTTTTCTCCTCAATCTTTTTGTTGGCGAAAAGCGCTTCAGGTGGATAACCAATATTTTCGGAAATTTATGAATTGAGAATGATTTAGTGCATCGTCTTCGTTCCCTACATTTCGAACATGTTGGTTTCTCATCACCGTCAAGTGTTTCCTCTCTTGTAAACGAATCCAAACATTGTGAAAGTCGTAACTGACCTATGTCTTGGGGTATGGGATAAATCCCAAAAGGCATCGAAGGTAACTGATCAGTGACCACACTGTGTACACTTGAGTGTTGATTTTAATTGACCGACAAAGTTATCTACAATCTTGGAGTTATTCATTCTCGGATATTTTAACCAAGATTCTTGCGCTTTCTCACTATCACTGAGTTTTTCATCAATTTCTGTTAATATGGGCTTTGGTTTTGCATGTACCCTGTTGACATCTTCGTGAAGTCCTTCTAATAGGTAACGAAGAAACTCCTGCGCACTTAGTTCAAACAGTCTGAACACAACCCTTTCGGTACACACTCCCAATCTAGTAACTTTTAGTAATAATGCTCCTCCTAGGTTAAACACGAGGTATAATGTCAATATAATCAAGATTACTTGACATTACTTGACAAAACATACAAATGTCAAAAATCATGGGTTAATGTCGTTGTGAATTAATGTTGTAAATTTTCAAATGTATTCAAATACACATATAAAACATGGCTTTTAAGCAAGTAATACAAAAGTTAGTAAGAAATCCTTTATTAGTACGACAAGCATTTCAAGTTTCAGGATTACTATGTACTGGAGATCTTTTAGGTCAAACAGTGGTACTCAAAAAACCTCTAAATGAAGTAGATTTTGTCAGAACATTAAAAGTTGGATTGGTAGGACTCTTTATAATCGTAGGTATTTTGAAGTTATTATATTTTGTTCGTAACCTATTTTGGTAATGGTAGATTTCATGGCCCTCGGAATTTTTTGTTAATTTTTAATTTGTTTGATAGTTCACCCTGAATAAAGCTTATTAGAAAACCAAATTTGCTAGATCGCCCAGTAATTACTTTGAAAATCACTAATTTAGTTAAAAAATATTACACTATTTAATGTTATTTCGCAAAAAATATTTTCACTTTAAACTGCAAAGGTTATTGTATTAAACTAAATGCAAAACTGTTTCACAAAAAACCGAAATGAAATGCTTAAATTTTGCCAATCTTTAGAAATAATCTTATGCCTCATAAACACTTATAGGTTATAAAGTTACATCTATGTCTAGGTACCCTAGGTTCACAAATAAGGATTGTGGCGTGATCAGGTGAAAGTTTTAGCAACGTTATGAAGTTGTGTTTATTTTCTTGATGTTGAAATAATTTTTATACTTTTTTCAATATTCCCAAATGCAATTTTAGTAGGTACTATTTGGTTGATATGAGTTAGGATAGGAATTTATTTTCTTCTATTTTCGTGTTTCATATTTAATGATATTTTAGTTAAACTTTGATCTCTGTCAGTTGGTCAGGGAGCGATATTATTGCTGAAATATGATGAAAACTATTTATTGTCATTACTATTATCTATTGGGGTTATTTGTTATTTGTATTGTTATTTGCTATTTTCTCATTTGTTCTCGTTTTCTTATTTTCTGATATTGTTATAGATGTTGAAATTTATAAAAAAATTGTTATTTCTATTATTTTTAAAGGGTATGTTATTCCTTATTATACTAGTTTGACACTAAAAAATTCCCGCTATATACAGTGCTATTCAAAGTCCCCTCCCCCCCTTCCCCACTCCTATCTTTTGAACGGCTACACTTACATTAATAAAATTTGGAGGGTGAAGATAAAGTGTTGTAAACTTCTCTACGAATGGTAACAGGTGACGTAATAGTAATAGATGACGTCACAGTACCACTCTGACAATAATTTTAAATAGGACCTCATGGCAAGTGATATCTCATTTGAAAGGCATTGAAATTGGCTATATAGCCATATTAATTTTGTTTGGGTTTAAACTAATTTTGACGGATAAATTAAATAAATACCAAAATTATTATTTCACATTTAAATATTGAAGATTTTTCAGTCCTCCTCTGGTTAGTTATCAAAAAAATTGACGTTTTTTATTTAATAGTATTTGTTTATTTGCAAAGTTTTTCTAAATAGCTTGAATATTTAATTTTATTATTGTTTAACGAGACGTTAAAGAGTTTACATAGGCAAAATAGTACGTACTTAAGCCGACAAAGTAGCAGCTATCTTAATAATTGGTGAATCTAGAAAGAATCTCCATGAAGCGGAACGTTTATTTAATGAGAGATACCCAGATCGCCCTATCTCGAGAACATATTTAAGGGAGCTTCTTCACAAGTTTGAAGCAACAGGTAGTGTTCAAGATGCCAAACGATCTGGTCGACCAACATTTAGTGATGATAAAAAAATTGATATAGTTGCTGAAATGGTAGTGAACACTACTTCCTCTTCAACTAAAGTTGCGTCTATCTGTGAAGTAAGTAAAAGTACAGTACAGAGAGTGTTGGCTAAAAATAAATTTCATCCATACAAGAAATGGTGCACCACCTTTCGGATGAAGACCCCGACAGAAGACTCGAATTCTGTGAATGTATGACAAATAAAATTAGTCAAAACCTACATTACACAAAAAGTGTTTGTTTTAGTGACGAAAGTACTTTTTGCCTCAATGGAATTGTGCATACACAAAATGTAAGGTATTGGAGTGACACAAATCCTCACACCTTTCGTGAACAACATAGGTACCCAATTTCCAGAAAAAGTCGATGTTTGGGCAGGTATTTTGGGAAACCACATAGTTGGTCCTGTTTTCCTAAATTCAAATTTAAGCGGTGAAGTGTATCTGGAGATGTTACAAAATGCATTTGAGCCGTTAATTCTTGAAATTCTGGAAGATAATCCAGGTGAATTCGGCCATCTGGAAATACCATTTCAACAAGATGGTGCTCCTGCACATTATTATAATGCAGTAGGACGTTCCTGGGTGAAGAATATCTAGGTAGATGGATCGGCCGTCGAGGTCATATAGAATGGCCACCAGATCGGACACCATTAGATTTTTTTCTAGGGGGGTACTTGAAATCCAAGGTGACGGCACCAGATAGCATTGGCGTTTTGAAAGAAAGAATTATTGAAGAATGCAATGCAATTGCAGCTGACACATTCGAACGAGTACGACAAGAGTTTACTAATAGGATGTATTATTGTCAGGAAGTAGACGGAGCAGATTTCGAACACTTGCTTTAAGAATCCATTGTTGATATTTGATTAATTAAATTTAAAAAAATAATTTCAATAATTTTGGTATTTATTTAATTTATCCATCAAAATTAGTTTAAACCCAAACAAAATTAATATGTCAATGCCTTTCAAACGAGATATCACTTGCCATAAGGTCCTATTTAAAATTATTGGCCAGAGTGGCACTGTGACGTCATCTATTACTGTCACGTCACCTGTTACCATTCATAGATTAGTTTACAACAGTTTATTTTCACCCTCCAAATTTTATTAATGTAAGTGTAGCCGTTCAAAAGATACGAGGGAGGAGGGGACTCCAGCACTGTATATTCATACGGTTATAATCGGTTCAAGGTGGGGAAAGAAAAAATGTGAATATCTTAATAATTATGGTATATATGCCACCCTCAAAAAAATACCGAATAATTTGTATCCCACTTGAATTTTTCCAAAAAGAGGTGAAATTGGATAAAATGATATAAGGATCGAGGGGCTCAGTCTATTTACTTGCCGAAATATGAGGTGTTAAAGTTATGAAAATGTAATTGTTTTAATTCGATAACTTTAAAATGGATGAATAAATTTATTTCACCTTTGACAGGCTGTTTTTAAATATAAAAGGGTATATTTTGATGAAAAAACATGTTTCAATTCTTGATCCAGGGGTGTACATTTGAAAGAATAAATGACTTTTGCTTCAAATTCCCAACATTTAGTTTTAAAAATATAAAAAGTATTGTGGTTTGAGTTCCCAAAAAGTTGACAAAAAGAATAATGAATACACAAAAATAAACATACCGAAGACATTTATTTTAAGCCTACAGTTCACATAAAATAAATAAAACAGGTCGCTATGATGGATTATAGTTCTTTTCACGATCTAAGAAATTGTCTTGATTTGAGATGCAACAAAACCATAAAACTTTTCGGATTTACGATGCAGAAATTGTACCTATCCCTGATGAAGTAGATTAATTTTTACAATTTATTATTCTACTTTTTATATTCCTTTACTTATGTGTAAAAAGTTCTTTGGGAATTAAACAAACAAACAAGAATTTGCAGTGATACTATATATTTTAACAGTATATAATACTTACATTTAAGAACAAAATAAAAAACACCATATCTTACTGTAAGTCAATTTCGCTATCACTACTATCTGCCAAATTAATAATAATACCTTTTACAGGTTCTAGGCTATTTATAAACATAGAGTTCTGTTAATTACGTCTCTGTCACGGCGAATACTTTTATGGCTTTTTTGCATGTCATCCCATTTCAGGTCAGGTAAGTTTCGTAGATCGTGAAAAGAGTTCTATAATTCCTAATAGTTTACATTTGTAACATTTTCTATCAATTAATAAAATAAATCACTTACTTTTACATTTGAGATTTATATTGAAGATATATACAACCACTGTACCTGAAACAAAAAAAAAGTTCAAGATTCAAAAACGGAAAATGGGCACATGCACATATAATAATTTTAACCAGCTAAGAAAAATGCCATTTTTCTATGAAGCTCTACGGTGAAGCTTTTTTTTAATTTGAAAGTTAATTACTTTGGCCCATTCCAATGTAAGTAAATGGAATAAGATGTTACCAGATTGTCAAATATCTTTGACAATCGGCCATATTGTGTTGGAAGGTAACCAAATCAATTACCTAGTAGTAATTGAACCTTGTGTAGATATCAAGATAATAGTATATAAGAAATCGCCATACAACTGCTGTACTTATAGTTTAGAAACAACCTTGAACATGTCAGGAACGTAAATGTTAGTGAACGAACAGTTAGAAGAAGGTTGAATGAAGCTAATCTGATATCTCGAAGACCTGCTGTAGGACCAGAACTTTCCAGAAAACATCGTGTAGTCAGATTACAATTCGCTAGGGAGCATCAAAATTGGAACGCATACGACTGGAGCTGTGTGGATCCAGATTTTGCTTACGATCCCCAGATGGTCACGAGAGAGTCTGGAGAAGAGAAGGTGAACGATATGCCAAGTGAACTTTTAGCCCTAGAGTAAGTTTTCAAGAGGGTTCAGTTGTGTGGGCTGGAATATCTTCAGAGGCGCGAACAGAATTGTACATGGTTCCTAGAGGATCTGTGACTGCAAATAGGTACACAAATGATATCTTACAAGGTTATGTTGTTCCATATGCACCATTTATTGGTGACAACTTCATACAGATGCATAGCAATACACGTCCTCATACCGCCCGCACTATCACGGAATATTTGCACGAAGTTGGTACAGACCAAATTACATGGCCAGCGCCAGGGACGTATATAAGGGGGGGTTTTGGGGGTTCAAACCATCTCCATAGAAAATACAATAAAGGTACAATAATTTTTTATCAGCATACTGCCGCAATATGAGTATTCATCGGGATGTGGCAACAATTGTGAATAATTTAGCTGAAGAAGTTAAATTTACTTTTGTGAGATTGATTTTCAATCATATATCACTTTTTAAAATTAGGGGCTCCCAAATTAATATACAGGTAACATCTCGGCTGGTAAGGGAATGCGGCGAAGAACTTAGAAGACTGGCGACTCGGAACAGTGTAACACTGGATGGGTCCCAGGTCACAAAGGAATCGTTGGCAATGAAAAAGCTGACGAACAGGATCGTCAACACTGATGAACGGATCCGAACGATCTGTGGGCATCCCCCTAGGTCATGGTTAAAAGGGTGGGTAAAAGAACAATTGCTTTAGGTCGTGGCACTCGATTTTTTTTGCCTTAGGCGGCGCCTTCAATAAAGCTTTCCCCTTCTAAACCTATCAGATGAAAAAAACCAAAACCCTCCCCATGTAAAAGCTATAGTTACGTGACTGGCCAGCGCGCAGCCCCGATCTAAATCCAATCGAGCATATTTGGGACACGCTAGGTAGAAGAATTCGAAGCCGGATATCTGCTCCTATTACCTTGGATCATCTCAGAGTGGCTCTTTCAGAGGAATGGGAAGCGATTCCACAGAATGAAGTATTCAACTTAATTAACAGTATGTCTAAAAGAACTAATGTCGTTATACAGGCCCGTGGAGGTAATACGAGGTATTAATTAGACAGAGTTGATATATACTGGTTTTTTAAACTGTTTTTTGTGTTTATGATGATAATTGTGTGACTGCTAATACATTTCTTTTATTTGTGTTAATGTTAACAAGCGATGCGTCATTTTCTTGAAATAAAAGCTTTCCGGAAAACATTTTTTGAAGAAAGCATACTTTAAAACATGTACCAATGCGTGCCTACCATTGGCATTACAAATAAAAAAAATAGAAAAATTTAGGCATTTTAATATGAAAAGTATAGGGGTGCCCGTTTTTCGTGCCGGTGAGTGTATTATAATGCCTTATGAATTTGAAAATCCGATCACCAAAAACATCTACTTCTCGGGCTATATACCCCGACAAAAACTGAAATACAGTTCCAAATACGCCGAAACCGGTCTACAAGTTATATTGTCCCTTCTAATTACAAACCAAAATGGTTAGGTTATATCGTGCAGATATCTCAACCCCGTTCAACATGAAACTGTAATTCAGTTTTAGGTTCTGATTCACTGGGGTGGCCCCGTTTTAAAGCACTATTCCAAGCATCATTGCTTTGATCAGAGAGATTAATTAAATGGTTAAAACAGCCGCAAATCGTAAAATAGATACCCTAAATTTTTCTCGCCGCATTTCACACTCAACATCAGTACAAAACGATGGCATGTTAGATATCTTCAACAAGTAATTCTTGACTAAAGTCTCACTGTGTGACTTCCAGCACAATATGGCCGACCTGTTAGTTACGTCATTTTAGCATGGTTTCAAACACTTTTTGCTTGTTTATTTGAAAAATTGATTTATTCTGTTGCCATTTGTTCAGTTACTTCCCGGAGCATAAAGCTCGTTTATTTGTGTTCTTTCAGATTGTCAGTTGGACGGAAACAGATAATAAATTGTTATGTAGTATCGATATGCGGTTTGGCAACGTTGTACTGAAAGTGTCATTTATTTTTGAAATTCCTAGATGAAAATGTACTTCTTTACAATTTTCTTTGTTTCACATACTATTGAAAAAGTGTTAGATGGTTTAGATTAATGTATCTACAGTGCAACGTACTCAATAAAATGCATTTCAGCATGTATTTTCGGATACTGCAATTTTCAAATAGAAAAGTATAAATTTAATAACTATAATATAGGTGGATAAGAACTATATGAAATTTTCATTTTTGGTACTTATTCATATACCTAGAGAGTGAGCTGTTAATGCCATTATAATATATGATCACAGGAGCTTTGAGAACAACACCAACCGCGGCAATGGAACTAATTACTGGTCCGACCCCTCTGGACTTGTACGTCAAGGAGGTTGCGTTAATGGCCATGGTAGGATTGCCACGGCTGGTGTAAACCCCGAAGTAGGAGTGGGCCAATTGAGGCTAAGCCAATGGCAGGAAGCGCTTACTGCGCTACCAATGCTGCAGACAGCTACAGGGCACTAAGCCTAAGGATTAAGTGGGGAATGCGAAACAATACCAGCGTGGTTCAAACAGAACTGGCTGGTATCTCAATTGCCGCAAAAGAACTAACAGAAAAGGAATTTCTGGAAAAAACATAACAATCTGCACTGATAGTAGACAAGCCCTATTACCCTTGAACAGACAACGTGTTATATCGGGGCTAGTACTAGAGTGTCACTAAGATTCATCTAACGCCTCGGCAGATAACAATATTATCCTGGGGTGAGTTAAAGGGCACGACAGGAGTAAAGGTATTCGCATGGCCGATTCTTTAGTCAGGGAAGCGGCTGGACTGAAAATTTTATGACCCAGTGACACCTACGGCCTAACGACTTCGACAATTTCGGAACTAGCCAAACGTTACACCCATGCTCAATCCCTTAAGAGATGGGATGGAATCAAAGGATGCAGTCTTGCCAGGATCACCCTGGGCGACCCTGGGAAGCTGGCGCCGAAGAAATATCTGGCGATGACCAGGAAAAACCTACGTTTAACAGTAGGATTTCTGACTGGTCACTGTCAACTAAGGAAACACCTCCATACTATGGGGCTAGTGGACACACCTCTATGCAGGATGTGTGAACAGGAAGATGAAATTGTCAGGCATGTCTTATGCGAGTGTCCGGAATTATCGTCAATAAGAGAGTGTATGTTCGGTGAGTCTTGGCCTACATCTGCCGATATGAAGGAGATGTCTCCTAGTGACCTGTCCACCTTCCTGAAAAGAACAGGATGGACGATGACCTTGGAGGACAACTCCTCGGGAGGATGTACAATGGGTCACATGTGGCCCAAGTGCTGTGAGCCTCACCCTCCCCACTCTACAGATACAGATAGGGCCAGAGTGTTTCAAACTGGGAGCAGAGACCCTAGTGGGGTCGCCAAACCTTACTCAAGGGGTCACAGGCAATGGTAAAATGACAAGTGTTGCCTGCATTACAATTCAAAATATAAAGAATTCTAGATTTGAGTTAAATTCAAGAAAAAAACTGTCCATCTACAATATAAATGGTGTCTTTCTGAAGAAAAAAATGTTTCCACCATTTAAGTTATTCACAAATCGAAATTTAAAGCATAAAAGTGATTGAGAAAAGGTGCTTTTTATCTCGTTGTTAAGTGTTAAGTTAACTGTTAAGTATTTTAATACATTTTGAATTTTGTTGGCGTTCGTGAAATTGTCTGCGAGAATATCAGATATGTTGAAAATCTGCCGCATATTTCCGTATCCTGGACATTCACATATTATATGCGACACTGTGGTTAATTCCCCACAATGAAGACATATCGGGGGGTCTTGTCCTTCTAAGAGAAACGCGTGCGTTAATGCTGTATGCCCGAATCTTAATCGGTGAATCTTCACTCTGTCAGCCCTGGGCAGTGCTTCTGGAGGTCGCCAAGGCCCACCAGAGGGCAGAGATCTCGTTGTTAATAGCATGTGGTATCGCCATAAAAGAGGTTAGAGCCGGGAAGATTTTTGGGTAATGTGAAAGGACCGGGAGAGTGGAAGAGGAGGGTAATTGGTAGGACGGTAGAGCAGAGTATGCTGTATGGCGCGGAGGTGTGGGGTGAAAAAGCAGTGTTGAATTCGATGATTAGACCACTCCTGAGGGTGGTGCAGGCGTATAGGACAGTGGGTGGACTGGCAGCAGCGGTGTAATTGATGGCTATAGCCAGACAGAAACGCTGGAGGGGTGCGACCAGAGAGGAAGTACAGGAATGCCGCCCGTCCTGAAGTATGATAGGGTAGTGATTCCAAGGCGGGAGTAACGGCGAGTTTGAGGTGGGTTTGGTTGGTAGGCATCTCCGTGGGGATTAGTCCAACACTGTCTGGGTATTGATTGAAGACCCATTCGAACATGAGTTTCCCATCTCAGCCCAAAAAAGAGCCTCTATGACATTTAAAAATACTGGAATAATGTGATTTGTGAAAATATTCTTATGAGTGAAATAGAGTTAAGTACCGAGAACCTATATCTCTTTTGCTCCTAAACATGTTCCCATTTGGGTCCTTAACTGGATAAATTTGTTGTGTGAGCGTAATATGTATATGAATGTTCCAAACAATTAATAGTACGTTAACGAACCCACGTGACTTAAAACGAATCAACACGTGTATTCCTTCGCAAAGATTTTTTTTCACTCTTAGATTCTCGAAATTTTTTGAATATATTTGACGAAATATTGACAACAGCCAATGGGAGCATAGAAAAAGACCGCAGCAACGGTGGGTATCAGCGCTCTCACTCCATCTACCGCCATGCACAGCTTATCTCTTTCTATTATAAATAATATTTATTTTCATGTTTGGCGGCCATTAAACCCCGGAAAAAGTGTCTGGGTTTTTGTAACTATTTGTTTTTGTATTTAATCAAGACGCTGTTAAAATTTCAGCGTGAATCAAACACTTCAAATTGTATTAAAAAATCAACTCAGGGGTGGATTTATTGAATATACATCCCTTCAAAACTGTTTGTCCAAATGATTGTATTTTTAAAATTACCCAAACTTTCAATTACTGGTTGTTGGCTGCTTAATTAAGCACTTTTTTTCAGTCATATTTTTTTACACCTTAGGATGCGCACTATCTGTTGTCCTAAGGTGGGTCAAGCCAACATAGGTATATCTACTTTTCGATACAATATATTTAAAAAAAAAATCAAGGTGCATCAAACACTTCATGAAACGTGCTTTACCAGCTCTCCGACTATCATATTTATTATAGTTAATCACCGTAGCGAAAGTGTTGCCAACCTCTGAAAAGTCACTGTTCCGTCAAACCGCCATCGTATTTTAATGTTGTATTACCCCAGTAAACGAGAGTTTTGTTAATAACTTTAATTATTTTCAGGGACCAACAGTTTCAACGTTTTTCAGGTTTTTGGCAGTAATTATAAGTGACAAAGATCCTTACATAGGTTTAAAGAAAATGTTGATAGATCAACTGATATTTGTACCTTTTATACTGATACCGCTGTTCGTAACAAGCGTGAATATGTTCGTGAACAGAAATTCTTGGGATAAAACAAAAGAAGAGCTCAAAGACAAGTACAAAGATATAATGAAAACGAATTATAAAATCTGGCCATTTGTGCAATTCATGAATTTCAATTATGTACCAATTCCTTATCAGGTGTTCGTTACACAATCTGTGGCCGTTGTATGGAATACATATTTGACGTGGAAGACGATACACATAAATAAACCGGAACCGAAAAAATAAATTGTATTTTTGTTGACAGTCATTTGAAATAAAAATTTGTATTGTCAATAATTAATAATGTATTTATTTATATCTGATTTCGAATAATACCGGGTGTCCCAAGTTGTCGTATACATGCAATATCTCACCTATCAGACAAGATAATCAATAAATAAAAAAAACTGCATTGATTGGTATTAAAGAACCCTCCTAATGGCTGATAAAAAATGTTTTACATGTGACAGTCCTGTGGTAGCTACCCCTCACTTTTTAATTTCAAATGGCACCCCCTGTATATTGTCACTAGTAACACCACCTCGTGTGGTATTCCGTGAGAAAATTCCACACCAAATGTGTTTCCAACAACATCAATTTTCGTCTTTATCAAGTTCTTGCAAAACAGGTTTTGTCAACTTGATTATTCAGTTACCATGGCAACTCAGTGAAACTCTAAACTAGAAATTATTTCTGTCAAAAATTTGTCAAAACAGCACGACGTAGAAAAATGTCTCTCAAGGTCAAGAAAGTAAAGAGAATATTCGCCAGAATATTAAGCAGTTGACACCAGCGAATACTAGGAAATCGAAGGCAAGTGTATGGAAGCAGTTTATAAACTTTTGCACAGAAAAAGCGTATGATGTCGAAAGAGCGGCTATTCCTGTGGAAGAACTGGCGCTCATTCTTGAAGACTATGCCTTCAACATGCGAAAAAAGAACTCCGAAGACTACAAGGAGAGTGTTATCAAAGTTCTATGGAATTCTACTGCTAAGCAGTTGCAGGAATATTTTTTCGGAAGGTATAATCGCAAATTTAATCCATTCTCTGACATAGAATTTGTCAACGCAAGAGCTGCAAAAAATGCTAAGCGTCGAAAGCTACAAATAGATCCAACCAAGAGAAAGGCAAGTTCATCCGCACTATCAGCAGACGAATTGATAAAGATTATTGAGCTTTGAGACGAAAACACTCCGGAAAGATTGCAAAGAAAGTTCTTTCACATTGCTGCTCATGAATTGGCCTGGAGAGGAAATGAAGGAGCGGCAGCAACAATAGAATATTTTGTGGAGGAAATTGACAATCAAGGGAAACCAACAAGACGCATTTAGTATAACCCGGTTTTCTCCAAGACCACTCAAGGCGGTTCAAAAAGAATGGCCGACAGTAAGTGGCTTGAACCTGTAACACTCGTTCTCTCCTTAAGAGACAGATCCCGGCTAGAGACTCTCTCAAGGGTGGATCGACTCCATGTTGATGCCACACTAGGTATGCCAGAGGGTTGACAGACTATAAGAACATAGGGCGCCACTACCTTTTTAGACGTCGACGAAAAAAGATAATTTAATGTTAAGAAAAAAGAAACTAAGGTGAAAAAAGTAGAAACACCTTGTAGTATTTACTTAAAGTTAAAAAAATAAAAAATTACAAGCTTACGTAAACCCGGACACAGTCCCTACAGCTCTTACAGTCGGGTATAGAAGAAATAAAAAAAGAAGTTTAAATATTAAATTTATTCCGCCTCAGGAGGTAACATGATGGAAAGTGAAAAAATTAACCTGTACTTCTGTAAGGTACTTAGCTTAGGTATGTCCTGAAGTTGAAGTGGGGAGGTCCTGAAGTTGAAGCGGAAAGGTCCTGAAGTTGAAGTGGAAAGGTCCTGAAGTTGAAGTGGAAATATAGATGCCTTAGAGTTGAAATATAGTTATCGGTGTGGAAATATAGATGTCTTGGAGTTAACGTACAACTGGCATGTAAACGGTAACCTGGCAGTAACGGTATTTTGCAGGTGTAACCTGGCAGCTGTGCTTACCACAGCAATTTAAGGTAAAACAATTAAATTGAGGAGACGGTAGAAAGATACGTCCTTGCTACTCAAGGGTCGGTAACGGAAAAGAGTGAGTTTCACAATTTTCCGAATTTATCAGTATCCTGCAGTAACGACGACTTGTTTGCCTACTGCCAACATTTGGAAAACCTCCACATTGACTTCACCGAACGATACCAGGACATTTTAAACTTGGAAATACCAGACTGGGTGTTGGATCCGTTTTCAAACGTCAACACAGCAATGTCACCTCAGCTGGAAGAAGAACTTATAGAATTGACAACAAACGAAGAAATAAAAATCAAGTTCAAAAATGGATATCAAGAATTTTGGCTACAAAAACCGATCCCGCAATAATTGTACCCTGGATTGTGGTCAATTGTTCAAGGATTCTTGATAGCATTCCCATTGTCATATTTGTGTGAACGTGGATTTAGTGCTGTGGCAACGCTGCTTACTAAAAAGAGAAATCGTTTGCGTGTTACCGAACGTGGCGACTTGCGGCTGTTTTTGAGTAAATTGGAACCTGATATCAACAAACTTATTGAACAGCATCAGATTCAACCTTCACATTAGTTTTTATATAAGAATTGATTATGTTTGTTTTATTTTCAATAAAAGATACTCTGTCCGAATACTATATAAAGTTGCGTTTTAATAATCAGTTATAAGTACTTAGCGGTTTTTAAGTATGTTTAAAAAGGGGGGCGTTAAAAAATAATTTATTCTTAAAGTGGGCAGTAGACAAAAAAAGGTTGGGATTTTTGGAGAATTACTTAGAGGGACATATTGTATATTATGATAGACTCCCCAATAACCGAATGGTAGTAGGCAGATAAATATTCATTATTATGAAATATATATAACAAGATGTTCGAGGCAAACATTAAAATCAATTGTTTTGATATTCATCATTCATTACTGCAATTGAAATGACATCATCTGGTATGGGAAGAGATCAGTAATTGAACAGCTCGACCGAACACTCTTGTTTTGCAATAAATTCGAATATAATAATACGTGTGATTCATCACCGCTCGTAGTGTGGTAAATTGATAAAAGGGTGTTAGAAAGTTCCTCGACAATGAAGTCGTTCATCAAAAAGGTGCGCTTACCTACTTTTCAGTGTCTTTGTCGTAACAGTTATTAGAGCTTGCGGTTTTGGAATGCACATTACAATGACATAGCTAGGATGTGATTTTATAAACGTATGTGTTGTCATTATACAGGGTGTCCCAAATACGAGTGACTGATTTTAAACATAAATGCCCAGCTTATTAATTGCTCCAAAGAGATGGGGTTTTCACTAGTTCCACTAGTTAATCATCAACACAGGGTGTTTTACTAATGTTGGTCAAATTCAAAGGGGAAAATATGTATTATTTTAAATGGAACACCCTATAATTTTTGATCTCATTCGAAAGAGCAATCATTCTCCTTTACAAAAATGTATAGTTTTCTATCTTTTGTTTTATTAACCACAAAGATATTCGAGGTTTTATGTAGTAGTACATTTTTAATTAGTAATTTCATATGAACGTATTTTGAGGCCTTAAATCAACTCATGCTGTGACCGTTTGACGCATGACAACAAAATCAGCAATTTTGACCACCACATTATTCGTTAATAGCACGAGATTCATTAAA
Organism: Galerucella pusilla; assembly: GCA_910591695.1. NCBI lineage: Eukaryota > Metazoa > Arthropoda > Insecta > Coleoptera > Chrysomelidae > Galerucella > Galerucella pusilla. The sequence continues at coordinate 61,957 of CAJUYI010000776.1, forward strand.
AACGTTTTTTAATGATAAGTGGATTGGTCTAGCTGGACCGATTGAATGGGCACCGCAGTCTCCTGAATTAACTGTCCCAGATTTTTTCTCTGGAGATATGTGAAGGATAGGTGCTACAATCCTAAGCCTAACAATTTAGCAGAACTAAAAAATAATATCAGGAACATTATTGAAAACATTCGAGAAATGTTAGAAAATTCATTTGAAAATTTAAAATTTCATTTAGGGTAGGGCGGGGCTAGTTGAGCACTTTTTCATTTGAGCGGTTATAGCTCCTCAACGATAAGTATTAATGGCTTGTTATGCATACTGAAAGATCACGAATTTATCTGTTTGCAAAAGTGTCCATAGTAATTTATTTCTTAGGAGTCAAATTTGAGAGCTACAGCTGATTAAATGCAGAAAGTCAAGTATGCTCAACGTACCCCATGGGTGAGGTAAGTTGAGCAAGGGTATGGGGCAAATTGAGCACTTGAATGTCTAACCAAATGATGGGTTAAATGTTAACTAGACATGAAATAAAATTTCTGTTTGATACTGAACTTTTTATTTATAGTCTCTTAGTGACAAAACAACCCAATTAAAAGTAATTCTATTTGAATAATAAACCGAAAATATAATCAACAAAATATCAATGTATCTTAAGCATCTGAGCATTAAATGATGTTGCCCTACCAAGGCTAGTGGGTTTGCAGCATCATTTAAGTTTTGAGTAAAGTAACATTTCGTAGTCTTTCTTTTGTAAGTCCCCATCCTAAAAAGAATAAAAAGAATATATAACTTTAGTTCTAAGTCGTGGGGTTAGTTAAGCTCAACTAACCCCAATCCGAAATTTCAAAACAAAAGTGAGGTTGTCAAAAACCTGTTAGAATTATACCCTAAATATTTATACATATCAAAAGTACTGTGAATGTATGGAAGTTTAACACTCACCTGATTAAAATCGGATAACATATAACTATTACAGACGAAATATTCCGCTTTATAATTATTTCACTTTTGGTTACAAAAAAAAACAATGCGCTTTTGTACTTCACTCGATCGAGTAGTCGCCACTGGCAGTCTCGTGATGAGTTCGCATCCCGCGACCCCTTCTTTTCGCTATTTGATGCCTTCTCGTGCCGTGTATAGTTTTCGAGATATTTCGATTGCCCAACTTGCCCCTATGCTCAACTAGCCCCGCCCTACCCTACAGTTATGCATAAACGAAAAGGGTAGGCATATGCAGCATTTATTGTAACTTTTTTGTTCTTCCTCCTTCATATGTATTGAATAATGTTATCATGTTTTCTTACTAAATAAACTGTTTGTCAGATTTGTTGGCAATTATTCACGTAATTAAAAATGTACTACTACATTAAACCTCGAATATCTTTGTTGTTGATGAAACAAAAGATAAAAAACTATACATTTTTGGAAAGGGGATTGATTGCTTTTTCGAATGAGATCAAAAATTATAGGGTGTTCCATTCAAAATAATAAATATTTTCCCCTTTAAACTTGACCAACATTAGTAAAACACCCTGTGTTGATGGGATGAAATGCCAGCCAAGCTTAAAAAAATCTCTTTGATAAACTAGTGAAACTAGTGAAGACCCCATATCTTTGGAGCAATTAATAAGCTGGGCATTAATGTTTAAAATCAGTCACTCTTGTTTGGGACACCCTGTATTATATAGGATTTCCTAAAGTATGTCGTAGTTACTGTAATTAATGCATCTAAGAATCTCACTGGTTCATAGACTCAGTTTCACCTAAGAAGAAGTCACGTGAAGTTGCAGTGGTAAGCAAGAATTTGTTGTCAAAACCAGCGCCATATTGTGGAATTGACATCCGAATTGACAGCGATTGTGTTACTGTCCAAAAAAAATGAAGATAGGAACTGATCAAATTCAGTAAAATGAGTAATAGTCCAGTAAATGAAGGAGGAAAAAAAGGCAAAGTTAACATTAATGACGCCCTGTTTTCATCTTCCGGTTGGAAGTTGCATTTGGTACATCATTAAACATGAGACAAAGTTCTGCATGAAAACGCGTGCGAGGGCGGAGAAAATGGCCCCAAAAGACCAGGAAAATAGGTTTTCAGTCAATATTTCCTAAAATATGGCAGTTAGAGATTCTCGGTTCAGATAAAAATTGAAGTTCAGTTAATTTTCTACAAAAATGGTTTTTATGATTTTTTTCGCAACATCAATATTTTCTGCAAAAAATCGGGTTGAAAAATCGGAAATTTTGAGACTTGTGAAATATGCAAGTTTTGTCAAAATTTGAGCTGGGGGGTGTTGGAAATCCATTATTTTTAATGTTTTGGATTGTGGAAACCAATTATAGATGGCGCCACCACATTTTACAGATTGGGAAAATCCTCGGTGCCATAAATGAGAAACCCTCTAACCAGACACTTTTGATGGATATTTATGTTTCCGAGGGTCTTGTTTTCCTCTCAGATGAGGCCTCAAGATATACTTAGGGCCATTCGCACCGGTTACACTTAAACGTTAAGTGTCACTCAAATCCACCAAGTGTCACTTAGTCGTTCGCACCGTATTTAAAGGCACCCTTAACGCGACGTTAAGGATACCTTAACTAAGCTCGGAATATCCACGGCTTAAAGTTCCACTTAACCTCGAAATACTAATTTTGAAGTTGATTTATGACAGTTTAGATTTGAGTAAATTGTGCTTTGATAGATGGTAGATCTTTGTATCTGTAATTTGTCTTATTGAAATGGAAATGTTAGAAGATGATGACGATTTTGAAATAATCTATAGGTATAATTGAATACGGCAGTTATATATAATGGAAGATTATTTTTAAACATTCGATCCTTCGACGTTTTTTCTTAGATTCAGAATAACGAAGGAAACTACTCTCAATTTTCTTGGAAAAAATTGAAATTGTTTATTTTCTATAACATTTTTATACATGCTAATAATATCTAATAATAATAATTTTTCACGTGTTGTGAAATTTATTCAACGAGATCGTTTTTCTCCGCTCATATTTAAACTACTAAAATGACTCGGAAGAAAAAATACTTATCAAAACGTCAAAACCAAAGATGACACCAACTAATATTAAACGCATAGATCAAACTGGATCAAACGACTACCTTTAATTGGTTAATTCCTGACAAGATCTTCTTTTTCAAAAAAATATTTTAAAAATTGCGGCGTTGTCAAATGGAACCTCCCACTTAGTTAAGGAAGGTACGGCGCGAACGAAGTTCCACTTAAATTATAAGTATCACTTAGTTAAGTATGACTTTTTAGGATAATCGGTGCGAATGGCTCTTATTAGGAAAACGGGCTATAAGATTAATTCTAGCGGGATGGACCTCACCAATGGACCTGAATCTAGCAGCAATCAGCTTTGCACATGTGGCAAAATACTGAAGTTCATTAGGTTTTTGGTAAAAAAAACTGAAAATGCCTCAAGAGTGGAGAATATTTACCCATGATACTCAGCAACAATTTCTTGCAGATTTTCTGCAAATATTTTTGCAACCAGACTGATTAAGGTTTTTGGAATAACGAGTTATAAACGTTCTTCATGTTTTATTTATTATAGAAAAATATATATTTTTATTTATTTATTTATTTATTTATCAACGGGAGAACCCAATATAATGATACAAGAATAATACATTATAGACTAAAATATTACATAGAAAATTTTTAACAAAAGTACAAGAGATTCACGGGTTAGTTGTCCGTGAATTGATGAAAAAAGTATATAAAAATACATTGCAATTATGACATAAATCTGTTCGACACCAGTCATCATCTCATTCTTGGTCAAGAACTTCTTCTGGGTCTATAGCTCCCTCTTGTTCTACCCCGTCAACAACTTCTTTTGAGTCTACAGTTTCCTCTAATTCTACCTCTTGGGATAACATATTATCGCTGTCTTTATAATTCGAACACTGGCGTGACTCACACGAACCACAAATAGATGAGCAAGGTAGCCCTGCTTTCTTGCATGATCATGTTCCCTTACATTCTTTCTTACATTGACAAAATATCATCTTTAAGATTGCCGGAAGCGCTGGCTCTTTAATTGTTTGAACTGGCATGAGCATATCCTCTGCACAGTTCCATCCTCATTTTTCTGGTAAACAAATGTTCTTGAATAAAAACAACATGAACAAATTCTCACCTTTTGCTCCAATTTTACAAGATTTGAATCTTCACTTTCTATGTTTTGGGTTGGTGATAAAAGTTAATTTTAACGAAAAACGTCAATATTTATTCAATATTCTTCACTTTTATGACTTTTCTCTCTAAAATTCACAATAATATTTATCAAAATAATGACAGAAAACAAACACATTTATGCTTCCAAGCGGGGCCGCATGGTTTGTAGCAGACGACACGAGCGCCACGTAGAGCACACGCGCGGCGAACGACGGAGGAACAAAAGTAATACATTATAGCGTATACATCTAGATATACTAGTTTTTCCCCGGGGTATCAAAGGTATGACTTATATACATCGATGGAAAGGTGGGAATTCCCCCGTTACACTAGTTAAGGTGTTAAAATGTTAGAAATAAAAAGCAGGGAAAAAAACACCAAAAAAGTGCGTTTTTTCCTTGAGCCCGCGTTTTCTAATTTTATTGAAAAATGGACGACTTCGTCAAAAAAAGTAATTGCACAATCGAAAAGTAGACATTCTTAGCTTTCAAATGATGTATCATAGAGACCAATCGGATCATGTATAAATTTTTAATTGATGGTTGTTCACAAAATTTCCCCGCGCTCCAAAAACAGCAAAAATTTGGGATTCAATGAACAACGATTAAATGAAAATTTAAAAAAATTTGGGTGTACAAATTTCAGGGATGACAATAGACCTCATGAGGACCCATAATCAAAAAAATTTTGAGTAAATTAATGCAATACAAAAAAATAGGAACAAATTCCTGGCGAGGTCAAAATTGACCGGGAGCTGAAAGTTTGACCCGTGTTCCGATATGGCGTGACTCAATTCACAGGGTATGATAGCAGCAGAATTCTTCTATCACATGAACTTTGAATCATGAGAAAATATGCATTTTTCACAAAGTTATTGAATAATTTGTCCCCCGCTGATGTGTAAATAAACGGACTGTGCTCTCCGGCATACAGCACAAAAGCTCATTATTCGAGGTGCGCTTGGTGCCGTTTTTCTCGAAACCGGTCAAATTTTCGAGAAAAATCATGAGGACCATTTTTGTAGAAAATTAACTGAACTTTAATTTTTATCCGAACCAAAAATCTCCAACTGCCATATTTTAGGAGATATTTGCTGAAAACCTATTTTTCTGGTCTTTTGGGGCTATTTTCTCCGCCCTCGCACGCGTTTTCATTCAGAACTTTGTCTCGTGTTTAATGAGGTACCAAATGCAACTTCCAACTGGAAGATGAAAATAGGGCGTCATTAATGTTAACTTTTTTCCTTTATTTATTGGACTATAACTACTTTAACCTGGGACATGCCACAAGACGGTATGATGAAAAAGTATAAATTTTCAAAGAAATTCGTCACGGAATTAAGCAACAAAAAGGAATGGGATCCGAATATAATTACCAAAATTGTACAGAATGCCATTCAATGGTACACAGCAATAGAAGGAACTAGGATAGGAGTGTTAGGGCCTGGAACCAAACAAAAATACATAAATACATACATACAACTACTTTAAAAAAACCTATTAATATTTTATTTTCAAGATCACTTTAAATTACATTAGCAAGTGAAATGCTAATAAACCACAATCCACATACAAACTTTAGAGCTTGATATAAAGTACAACATCATCACTCTTCGTTATATTAACGGTTTATGATAATACTGATTGGTCTATCCAATTACAAAATATTTTGTAATTCAATAGATTGTAAACTATGCAACGAACGGTGTTAAGAGTTTTATTTTCGAAATAATTCGAATCAGTGTTTCACAATTGAGGCGTCATGTTGAAAGGGTCGTCCTCCGCATACAGCCTGTCTTTTAAGCCGGTTCTTTTACACACTTTTGTCTCTACATAATCTAAACACCGTTTCGACTTCTTCATTCTTGAATAATGTCTCGTCCTCTCACATCACAATGCCTATTGACACCGATGATTAGGCGATTTCGCTAATTGTTCGGCGTTTGTCGGCCTTAATGCATTTCACCATCATCGAGATTTCATCGGTTGTGTATCGTTTCACCGGGACTGTCGATTCGAACGAGATGTCTAGGGAAACATCTAAATTCACCGACAAAAGAATCGAAATGGATGGGTAAGTAACATCCTGTACCACATCACCACTTGCGAGTCACCAACCAAGTTATAACAGCGATCAGTCAGAGATTCCAACTAACAGTTTACCAATTGAGATATTATTTTTATGGCAATTGAATATCGCTTCTATTCAATTTTTGTATTACGATTCTTGATATAAAAATCGTTTAGTCTATCAGAGTCAGATGTACATAACTACCATTAATAGGATATACGTGAGAACTTACTCGATAAATCTTTGGACAAACAATATTATACGGGGTTGGGATAAAAAATGGGACCGAGTAAATATATTTAAACGAAAAGAACGATATTCATGAAAATTTGCAGGTAAGTGTAATGGAACAAAATGCATCTGATTTACGTGTTTTTGTTAAGGAGCATCTACTAAATTCGACCTTGCACAATTATGCTTTGTATATTTTTTTGTTTCCCTACGTCCTCACGTTTAAGTTCACATAACGAAAATTTTATTAGAAATATGAAAGCTCCGCAACATGTAGGTAGCCAAGCGGTCCAAAAGAGATTTTGGTTCTCGTACTACTCTATAAGCTTCGTCAGTACTGAACTGGGAGACCGCCGAGACCGGCGAGCGTTGTATCAACAATGGAACGGCACGCGACTACCAAAGCAGAGAGACAATGTCAGTCATAGAAGGATAGAAAAGCGAGCGATGGATTTTTATCCGATATTTTAGTGGTAGCAACCGAATTTCAATAAGGAATTGTACGGTCATAAGTAATTTGAGGATTCTGAGATTTTTATATAGTATTCATAAAACTTCAAATTAGACTTCTTATCAAATAGTTTTTCCATTTAATCCATATTTAATTCTTTACAAGGGCTCAAACTTTGCTTAATATGTGTAATTACCTCATGATTCGTATTTTTTTCAACAAAATTTGGTTAGCATTTCAAAGTTTTTATTCGATGAGAACTCTAAGTTCAACATTAATCTACATGATATATTTTTTCCTTAATTTTCAATACATCCATTACCTCAAAATTATTTGCCAAAAATACTTCGATATTTTGTCAAATCGCTGCCGATAGATTCCCCTTAATAATATACCTTCGGATTGACCGGAAATGCCATCAACTTCTTTAATTTAAATGGGACACCCTACATATTTTTACAAATTTTGAAAGAGCTTGTTATTTTGAATACATACATTCTCGGTCTTATTAACAAACAGGGAGTAACTAACTTTATTCCATTAAATTAAAATTATTTATCGAAGAAATAGACTATACCCGACTGATCCCTTGTATAAAGAAACTAAAATATTCAACATCCATTCAATACATATTTTTAATTGTTTAAAAAGAATGTTTTATGAAGAAAAATTAGATGTAAGCTCAGTACAAAGTCAGACTCGCTCGAACTTAGATGTTAAAATTAGTTTTTTCCACAAAACCACAACTCAGCATTCTTTCACTTTCCAAGGTCCAAAAATTTATAACAGTCTGCCAAAACATCTGAAAGAAATGAAAAAATATCATACATTTAAGAAGGAAGTGAAACATTTTATACTTTCCAATCCAGGAAAATTTAATTCATTATAAAGCGTTTTTCATCATCTTACTATACAAACATATTATAATGTGATACCATACTTTTGATCTTAAAATACATATGTATTACATATAATATTGGAATCTTCCAACACTCTTTCTGCTCCATTATCAACTGAAAGTAAAAAAAAGGACATTTTAATTACTGCAATTTGTATTTGTAATTGCCTAAAATAAAATATTATATAGTACTCACCAAAATATGTAATGAGTGTGCCGTGTTTTTAAGCTACAGTACAGGCTTCCTAGCCTAGTGTAGTTTTCTTCCATGGGATACTCAAAATTTCGCATTTTTATAAAATAAAATGTAATGTACTTAACAAAACCAAATTGAATAAAATTGAAATAAAATTGAATAAAATTCCATGCTTAAACCATCAGTTTGACAGATACGCTATTAATAAACTCATATTAGACAAGGAATAGGCTACTCCGAGGTTAGTCTGGGACTAACTTTGGTAATAATTTCAATCCAAGGTAGTTTAAGCTCGGAATAACTTTCGAATAAATATAATTTGAGTTTTATTGAACTGTCAATTGTGGTATTATGAATGTCATATCCTAACTCGAAACTTAGTTTGACGTTTTTGCATTATCAGTTCGTATTATTATTCAGTTTATTTTTATCAATTATGTATATTTTTTAAGTATTTGCTTTGGTTCAGTGAGTAGTAATTATTTTGCGATGGAAGAAAGGGATTATTATTTGGAAGAATTGAAAGAAGCAGAAACTATTCTTCCGATCAGAAAGTTAAATTTTATAAAATTCGAGCTAATCCCTTAAAAACATTGTTAGAAGAAGAATTGAAAAATAAAATTTTTTATCAGTTTTTATTTAATTTTTCCTTTTCTTTTTGTTGCAAAAATTTTTCATGTTCTTTGCGTTGTATAGTAATCAGGAGTTTCTCCTCAGCACGCCTTTTTTTGATTCATTCAATTTGAGTGAGAGTGAGTTTTTCAACAGAACTCATACTAAATATATATAACTAGGTATTAACAATAAAAAAACGTGAAGAAAATTCGGAAATACTACTTTTAACACAAAATACAAACTGATCGAGAGATAATTATGAGATAACTTCCTATTTTTGAAATTAATTAACAGAGCACTGACACATGTCACAATAAAAAACAGAACAGATGTCACCATAACGTCACTTTATTGGTCAATTCCTACCATACATCTGTGAATCTTCCTTAAGTCATGTCAAAACGCAGTAATAAGGAAAGAGTAACTATTACCTCCTTAGTCGGAGTTATTAATAGCAATTGTATCACTTATTTAAACCTACGTTAGTCTCAGAGTAACTAGTCTCTGACTAATCTAAGAGTAAGGGCGGAGTAAGAAATTTTTATTAATAAGACAGACTGAGTTTAGCGTAAAAAAATTGTAAAAATGAGTAATAATTCACTGTTAGTTGTACAATAGGTGTACATTTCACTATTTTAGAATAATGAGAAACAAAATTACTTAAAATGTTCAAAATACTCGCCCTTTCCTTGCTGACAATATGCCATATTAACAAATTCTTAAGTCACTCTTTCCAAGACTTCTCCACATATTAGTTCACATTCATCAATAATTCTTTGTCTCAATTCCTGTAAGATTGTTGGTCGTCTAACGTAAACACGTGATTTTAGATAACCCCAAAGAAAAAAATCTAACGAGCTAAGATCCGGAGAACGAGCAGGTCACTCTATGAATCCTCTACGTAAAATCCATCGACTTGGAAAATTCGCATTCAGAAAATCCCTAACCCCTCTATCATAGTGGGGAGGTGCTCCATCTTGTCGAAAACAAACATTTTGTGGTAATTGCTCATTCTGTTGAAGTGCAGGAATAATTTCTAGTAGATCCAAATACTTGTCACCATTCAAGTTTCCATCGATAAAAAATAGACATGTAAGCCTATTTTCGACAATTCCCATCCAAACATACAACTTCTGTGGATGCTGGGAATTTTTTTGCGCTAACAATTTTTTGTTGGCTTGTTTATCAATGTATAACATTTCAATATGTTCCATATTTTTTGCAATATACAGATGCTTACAGTTTTTTTTGTAAGATAACATTTTTAGTGCGATCATTTTAACATTCAAGGCATTTGATTTTTACGATTTT
>CAJUYI010000776.1:91851-107232 GCA_910591695.1 Galerucella pusilla
GGTAAAAAGTCAATTTATGTATTTCTAAAAAACTTGTGCAGCAGAGTAAGAGTTAAAGCAACATAATGCAACATTTTTGCAGAAGGTAAAGTTTGCAATATATAATTTGTGTGACTAGGAAAAAGTATATGGTGAACGACGAATACTTTAAATAAAAAGACTTTGGGGACTTGAATATTTATTTAGTGATAATAACAACATTTTTAACACATATACCTATACATAACACACAACATACTACCTATAACTAGATTATTTTCCAATATTCTGCTATTTTCATACCTAAAATATAAGTATTTTGTGTTATTTTTTCATCCATGTGGTCTGGCATCTAGTTCTAAACAATTCAACAAGGAGGGTCACTAATGAAGTACCTATACTCATTTCTATAGTGTCTTCTCCTTTGAAAGCGTTTTTTTAGAACAAAATTTGATACAGCTGCTATCATGATTGGATCACCAAATGTTGAATCCTTGTTAGTATTCATGAATTTTAATGTTATATCATCTCCTTTTGAAATAGTATAAGATTACTTTTTACACCATAAAAGGAGAATCCTAATTATTGATTAACCTATAGACTTGCACCTAATATTAAATTTAGGTAATTACCTGGAATGAATAAAGTGAGAACAGCTTTTCTTTTCAGCCTCTTTTTCCTGGTACTTTACAGTCATCTCTAAAGTGTCTAACACAAACACGGGAATTTTGGTATATTTGTTTTGAAGGCATGCAGTGTAACTTCACATTATTAATATTTCTTATCCATAAGTCAAATACTTCAGGTTTACGTTTTGGAAACCGATTTTGTCTCAGCAAAACAGAACACAACAAAGTTTTTTACATGGTTTGTTTATTTTCCTTCCATTTTGACATCTTGACATTACGATTGTTGATGATCAGTGCCCTCTGCAGTTTGGCCGCATCGTAACTTAAAACATTCTCTCCAATCCCAGTTACAATTCTAGGTTGAAGTATTTTATGATTAAAAACGTCAATTTTTTTGACAACTAACCAGGGGCGGACTGCAAAATCTTCAATATTTAAATGTGAAATAATAATTTTGGTATTTATTTAATTCATTCGTCAAAATTAGTTTAAACCCAAACAAATTAATATGGCTATGTAGCCAATGTCAATGCCTTCCAAACGAGATATCACTTGCCTTGGTCCTATTTAAAATTATTGGCCAGAGTGGCACTGTGACGTCATCTATTACTATTACGTCACCTGTTACCATTCGTAGAGAAGTTTACACTTTATTTTCACCCTCCAAATTTTATTAATGTAAGCGTAGCCGTTCATAGGATACGAGGGGGGAGGGGACTTTTGAATAGCACTAGTATATTTTTGTTAAATGAATTCTTATATTAATATGTGTATTTATTCATTGATTCAAAAAATTTGATTATTGCTTAAAAGGAGCTGAAGTTCTTACCGTGTGTCCCGCGACACATTCTTCAATTTTTTTATCATTATTAATTCGTCTCATAGCCTGGCCGTTTTGAAGACTCTCTCTTCTTTCGTGGGACCCGAATCATTTTGTAGTAACCCAAAAAGCCAAAAAAGTCCGAAAATGAAAATTTGTTGAAAGGAACTTAGTGCAGCTCATTTGAAAAATACTCCAGGCCAAAGACAGGCATGACTTCTCATCAATTATGGCTTTGACGGTTGAATTTTGATGGGGGGATGGTAATTGCGAAATAATATACCGGGCAATTCAGAAGTTAAGAGGACAGAAAATGTAGGATGAGTTGATAAGCAAATGTAGATTTTTTGTTTGAAGTGAGGCCCTTTTTCAATGAAACGAACATTTTAAAGATTGTAAAGAACTCTAGCTTGATTATATGATCTAGTCTGTTTACTTTTTATTCCAAATTCGGTTTTATCAAATAAATGATCGTACTTCCTTGTCCAAACCTACCTATTTTTTAGTTAGAATTTCCGATTAGTTTGATAGTCATGTCTGTTCATATTTGGTCGGTAAGTTTGTAGTCTGTTCTGCTTTGTGAATTAGCGATTTATTAAAATTCCATTCTTGAAAAAGCTTAGCTCATTAAAGTTTAATTCTATCGTGAAAACACAGTAAATTATTAAAATAATAAGTTTAACTTTACCGTGATAATACAACAATTTAAACGTCTACTTACAGCAGTGAAGAAGGCTATCAACAATTGCGTACCTGAAAAGAAAATAAACAAGATTACCAATAGATCAATCATTTCATAGGTTCCGAAGAACAATTGTATGAAGGTGTGCATGAAGGAGAACACATTTTTCACATTAAAGAAATTACACTCGAATAAATCATTTTTTTATATCAAAATTTCCCAATATTTTCACGTTAATATGGCTTCTTAATAATAAATAAGCAATGTTAGTTTTAAACAAAGGGGGGTCAAACAAATCAGTATAAATATCTCTTCTCTCGGTGTGTCCTTCTAACACATTACGTAGGAAGAAATGGAAAAAAGGGCAGGTCTGTGATTAATCCTAATCAAAATATCACAATAATGAACCGTTTAAATGTATTACAAACGTTAACCCTAATCTTTTACTTATAAATATTTGATTGGTTGATGTTTAGATTACGCGCAAGCTCAACGTATCAATCAAGACTTCAAAATACTATGAAGGCGTTACTATCGTAGTGGCAATATGTCTTACGTCTTTTTCTACTATTCTACTGTCACACTGACAGTTCTCGAAAGGTCTTTACTTTGTTGTTTACGGTCAATTATCATTTATGAAAAGTGAATATATTAATCTTTGTCCACGACCACCTAATAATAAGTCGATATTTTACCTCCTAACAAAAGGTATATGGTACCCATATATTATCTACTAGAGTGAACTATTGTTCATAATACACTGGAGTGTATTATGGTTCATAATTCACGACTAGAGATGGGGGTACAATATGAAATAAACTTTTAAATCTGTGTATTTTGTTCAGGAAATTTGTTTCTGAAATATATCGTATCGATAAAATATCGAAATCTTTAGTATTGATACTTTTCATAACTACATTTTCTAGTATTAAGTATTTCAAAACAATATATTTATAACGGTACGTTGTATTGATACTTTACACGGTATCGTCCATCTCTATATATGTCAAATTATTTAATTTTGACGTTGACGTTAGTAAAACCAAATTGTTACGAACTTGCTATATTACTGCAACGATGAATTCATTGAATTCGAATAGTGGAAATGAACGTTCTTGTACACCAACTGAAATAAAAAAAAGCGGCGAAATTAACGACTATAGGACTGCTGCCAGAAAAATCGAAAAAAATGTTTACATATTATAACTTCATGAACTGGAGGTTAGTTGACTTTTATTTAATAAAGAAATCAAGGGTCGTGGACAAAGTATAGTATTCTACTCGCAATTTATGGCCAATATTCACCCAGCGTGAATAATGGCTATCATACATTGCTCGTTTAATAATATACTATATTGTTTTATTTATTTAAATAATACAAAAATATGCATGAATACACGGAAAAACATTAGTATTTTAAAAGTTCTCAAGTATTTTCAGTTAGAAAAAGTAGAAAAAGAAGCTGGTAATTATTAATTTCATAGCCTTTTCGAATTTGGCTGAATACGATCCTGATGATTTTATTTATCAAATTTAAGGTTAGTTATATGTCAAAATAGCAAATAAAATGAACGACATGCCGAAAACCCGGATATACGTCACAATCGATGACGCACACCAAGAAGTGTATTCTTTCAACACTAGCAATATAATTGAAAGGTTTTTTTAAATATCTATTAAAACCATATTATTTAAAAATCTTGTGACATTATCACGCTCACATAGATGACGTCAAACATAAAGGTGAGTTGAAAATATATTGGGTGTTTCAATTAAAATACCGACTGTAACCTTCAGCGATGCGCAACGGAGTTGGACTGCCCGTAAACCTATTACATTCACTCTCGTTGGATAATAAAACCGTATATGACTCGCTTATATCTTTCGTGTGTTTATGCAAGCTGAAGTTATAGTGCACTTAGTCTTGTTTTTGTTTCAATTGAACCCCATGATATATACCCATATCCCCCCTATCCGAGGCCCACCTGATCTGTCTGTTAGTCACCCTGATCAGCCCCTGGGTGTGAAGTTTGTGCATTCTTTTGATCTCAACAGGTTGTTGTTACCCAGCAGAATCCTTGATTGTCTAAGCCCTACTAGATCTTTCCAATGGTCAGATCTTCTCTTTTTCTCGGCTTCACCTATTTCCTCCAATATTACATTAGGGTTGATTCCGCAAAAGAGTTCAGGCCCCCAGAAAGGTATTTCAGTCCCCCTCTTTGCTAGTTCATCTGCTATTTCATTTCCCTCTATTCCAGTGTGTCCTGGAATCCATAGTAAGGTGACTATATTGTTCTCGCCTAGTTCATTATGTTTGTCCAGGCATTCCCACACCATTTTAGAACTGATTACACAAGAACTCTGTGCTTTAATGGCTGCTTGACTATCCGACATTATACCTACGGGTTTCTAACAGAACCGTTCAAAATTTTAAAACTAAAAGTTATACTAATTTAGAGTGCCAGCTTATTTGTGATAATAAATAATTATTCTCTAATGTCATAATAAATAATGTCATACATTATCGTTTAGAGATTGAATCATGTCTTGGAAGCAGTACCGCTTAAAAGTTTATTCAATAAATCACAATTTGAATAAAAACATGTGGCATATCACAATGGGAAGTTTATGTATACAAATAAACATCAAATTTTATATATTTACAGACGCCTACTGTTATATTCTTTCTTCGAATTAAAATTCATCAAATTCGTTTGTTTGTATGAATGAAATTTTCATAAAAGAATTTAAGAAAAACGGAGACTACTGGAACGTTATTATTAAGTATATATGGCAATGTTAAAACACGAAGCAGACAGTGGCGGAACTACAGTGCCGCAGACCTCACAGTGGCCGCAGTGAGAGAGAACACCGGTTACCGTTTACCGGGAAATTGCAAGTTGACGCCGGTAAGACATGTCATATTACAATGATTGGTTTTCCGGTAAGGTAGACAAAAAATGCTTTAGCTTCATCCAAAGCACTCTCTGCGACTTAATCTTATCGAACTTTCTTGTTTTTATTTTATTTTTTTACAACTTCTACGTCTTCAAAACAAACAGTATGGATTCGAGCATTAACGTCTTTGAAATGGTAATAAAAATCCCTTTCTGTTTTTGCTACCAGATCTTATGTGTCGATTAATTTCCAATTATTATTCAGTGACCTATTTATTCAGGAAAATACAATGTTTCTAGAACTATACTCAAGTTTCACGGTTTTGCTATAAAGGGTTTATGGAGGCTGTAAAACTAATTGTATGGTTTTAGATAGAAGGAAGCACACCTATTTCATGAGGGAAACTACATAAAAAAAATTGTTAAAGTATAACCTAGTCTAGTAGGTTGATAAGAAATATTGACACACTATTTGTTTCAATCGAAAAAAAAAACATTTAGGTACTGTGCATTACATATCAATGTTTTCAGTTTTGAAACTGTTATACAGTGCTATTCAAAAGTTCCCTCCCCCCTTGTATCTTTTGAACGGCTTCACTTACATTAATAAAATTTGGAGGGTGAAAATAAAGTGTTGTAAGCTTCTCTACGAATGGTAACAGGTGACGTAATAGTTATAGATGACGTCACAGCGCCACTCTGGCCAATAATTTTAAATAGGATCTTATGGCAAGTGATATCTCGTTTGAAAGGCATTGACATTCGCTACATAGCCATATTAATTTTGTTTGGGTTTAAACTAATTTTGACGGATAAATAAAATAAATACCAAAATTATTATTTCACATTTAAATATAGAAGATTTTTCAGTCCGCCTCTGGTTAGTTGCCAAAAAAATTGACGTTTTCAATTTAATAGTATTTGTTGCAGTTGCTGTTGCTGTTTAAGAGTTTACATAGGCAAAATGGTACGTACTCAAGCCGACAAAGTAGCAGCTATCTTAATAATTTGTGAATCTAGAAAGAATCTCCATGAAGCGGAACGTTTATTTAATGAGAGATACCCAGATCGCCCTATCTCGAGAACTTATTTGAGGGAGCTTCTTCACAAGTTTGAAGCATCAGGTAGTGTTCAAGATGCCAAACAATCTGGTCGACCAATCCATCCATCCATTCCATCGATTGTTCCTTTGCTTCTGGATCGTGAAAATGTACCCAAGTCTCATCCATAGTGACAATTCGGTTTAAGAAGTCTACATCGTTTTCAAATCGAGCACAGATCGAAAGCGATGCTTCTACCCTTGCACGCTTTTGGTCAACATTCAAACATTTTGCAGCAATTTTTCTCACGTCCAACTTGACGTGAACTATATGATGAACGCGTTCGAATGAAATATTCCGTGCTTCAGATATCCGTTTTAGCCCAATTCGACGGTCTACTAAAATCATGTTATGAACTGCATCGATGGCCTTCCCGATCGGTCATTATCTTCAATGGAACATTTACCTCTTTTGAAGCTTGCAGTCCAATTTTTTACGGTCGAATACGAATGACATTGATTACCAAGGGTATTAAGCATATCTTCGTAAATCTGCTTACCTCTTAACCCTTTTAAATATAATTGGCATACATAGGGAGGAAGCTATCGGTCGGAGATGAGGATGCTTTATTTTGAAATATTGAACAACAAAGTTATACGTGCTATTTTAAACTGACAGGTGTGCCAAGTCTGGAACGCGTGCCATAATTTGCCGACCCCTGAGCTAGACTAAAGTGAATTAGGAAATGTTAACTCTTTTCATTCAAAGAAATAAAACAAAATAAAATAAAATTTCCCAATGGAAAATATCCCCAAATCTGCCGTACGATATCGTGAAATATTCGCATTATTTAAGCAGAGCCAAACACGCCAAAAATAAACATAGGAATAAGCCGAAACATGAATAATTTCGATGATAAAAAATGGTAGAAAAAAATCACCCTAATCGAAGGCATCAGCCCAGCCCGTATACCCCAATATTTTCTGCACACATTCACCCACTCAACTTTTCGAATGTGCCTGGCTAAATGGTCGCATTAAAAAATGGAAGTACTTTTAAAGTAGACCTCTTAACAGGGTCGGATTATTACGAAAGCTATATATAAATTTGTAGTCTTGAAAATTGGAAATATGAAAAGTCTATTAAACACAGGGAAAGTATTGAAGTGGAACTTGTTAAAACAGTTTTTCATCAAAACTATATTATACTTTTTATTCGAATTCATTTGAACAATAGCCAGATTGGGGTCCAGCATGGTTTTCAATATCAACTCAATTACCTATCTCTTCAATTTCTTTTATATGTGCTTTTTTTGTAGATTTGATCATCCTAGGTCGACCTATTTGGAACTTTAGTTCCTTACGTTAGGTTGGATCGAGGGGGGTCGCGCAGCAAAAAATTAGACCGTTACGTTACGTTGTTACGTTATGTGCCTTGAGCGCGTGCGCTCTCGCGCTCTCTCCTCAGTCTCAGAGCTAGCCTCTCGGAGCAAAATGTTGATTGTCAGCATACATTGTATTATTAATTACAATTAATAGAATAATTAATATGTACTTAGTGATAATCAACTTAATGATAAGATTTGTATAATTAATACCACTGTATATTTTTGTTAGATAAAGTTTCATACAGAGTAAAATAAATTCTTATTTTAATATATGTGTATTTATTTATTGATTCAAAAAATTTGATTATTGCTTAAAAGGAACTAAAGTTCCTACCGTGTGTCCCGCGACACGTTCTACCTTTTTTGTTAATTTTCTTTTTCTATTTTGCGTATTCTTTTGATTAGATTCCCAACTATTCTATTATTTTCATGTCGTTTATGGAGGCATAACAAAAGTTGCGCTCTATCTTACATCCTTTATAAATAAAAGGTATTCGTTAACCTTGAATTAGGGTATTACAGTGGTATTCTGACAAACTTGTAATACTCCGTTTCAATTAATATACTTTCTAATAATTAGTTGTTTTGTATAACCAATTATACAGATAGATTCAAAAGTTTTGCATCCCCCTAAATCTCCGAAAAAAAAATGTGTTCATTATAAATGGATCAGAGATTAATCAAATAATTAGTTTCAATAAAAAAACGTGTATATTTGTAAAAAAAATTTATTATCCAATAATAAACTTGCTTTAAACATGAAAAGTACTCTTAGAAATTAAATACAAATTGATTCTTTTTAAAGAAAAGGTTAAGTGAGAACCTGCATGAGAACTTTTAATAAAGAGTATTTCCACCTCTAGAATTTATGCAAGCTTGAAGTCGCCTGCCCATGCTGTTTACCAAATTATTGATATTCTGTTGAGGAATATTTCGCCATTCTTCTTGGGCCGCATGAACAAGCTCTTGTACACTCCTGGGTGGATTTCTGCGTGCTGCCACTACCCTGGCAAGCATGTCCCAAGCATGTTCTATGGGATTCATGTCAGGAGATAGGGCAGGCCAGTTCAAACGATCGATCCCTTCAGTTTCAAGATACTCATTTACAGCTCTGGTCCGATGAGGTCGGGCGTTATCGTCCATAAAAATGAAGGAATTGCCAACAGCTGCGCGCCATAGTCTCACGTGGGGATGTAGAATCTCTCTGAGATACCTATCACCAGTCATCGTTCCCTCCATATGAATTAATTCTGTGCGATCAGTTAACATGATACCAGCCCAAAACATAGCACTTCCTCCTCTGAAGGGCGGCACGGAGCGAGCATGGGCAAACGGAGCAGCTCTCGTTGGATCCCGCCACACACGTATTCGATGGCTATCTTGTACCAAACAAATCCTTGTCTCGTCGGAAAAAAACACCGAATTCCAAAATTCTTCAGGCAAGGCCGCGTGTTCTTGAGCCAACTATAGTCGGCGAAATCTGTGCTCAGGTTGTAGTCTGGGCACTCTTGTTGGTCGGCGACACCTCAAACCTGTCGCAAGTATTCGTCTTCGTAATGTCGAGATGGATACTTGAACTCCCAACGCATGTCTCATATCTCTTTGGAGTGCTGGTATTGCCATGGTCGGGTTTCGGATAGTTAAGTGGATATAGCGGTTCTGCCGCTGATTAGTAACACGCCTTCTACCGCTTCTAGGTCTATCACAAAGAGAATTGGTCTGGAGATACCGATTCCATACACGAGACACATCACTTTGCCAAACGCCAACTCTGTTTGCCACGAACCTTTGAGAATGATCTTCTTCAACTAAAGCCACTATTCTGCCACGGTCAATCTCACTTATGACTTGACGCTTCATGTTTGTACTTCAAATCGTAAAAATCAAATGCCTTGAATGTTGAAATGATCGCACTAAAAATGTTATCTTACAAAAAAAAAACTGTAAACATCTGTATATTACAAAAAATATGGAACATATTGAAATGGTAAACATTGATAAACAAGCCAACAAAAAATTGTTAGCGCAAAAAAATTCCTTCGCATCCGAAGAAGGTGATGCAAAACTCTTGAATCTATGTGTAGATAGCTAGATGACTTTTATAGTTTTATTTACACTAAGGGCCGGTTTAACAAGAGAGATTTATACTAGGTATAGTTATTCTGGGTATAAAGTTATACCAGAATTTATACCTAGTTTAAAACTGGTTGGTTTTACGATGCTTTTTTACACCGGTATAGCAATTCTTGGAGTAAGAATTACTATACCGGTGCATAAAAGCATCGTAAAACCAACTAATTTTATTCTAGGTATAAATTTTGGTGTAACTTTATACCCAGTATAACTATACCTAGTATAAATCTCTCTTGTAAAACCGGCCCTAAGTCCAATAACCTAATATTTTTTGTACGTTTCTCTTGTTTTCATTTCCAGCATTATATCCTTGTCAATCGCACTAGTTTGATTATAAGTTCATCCTCCTTTCTTGTCATATTATGTCATATCCCATTGATTGTTTTTATACCCCTAAATAATTTCGGAGCTGATTATACAAGAATCCTGATAATTTTGTTTCAAACTGAACAACTATTCTAATTTTTTCCAAAAAAAAACTTTATTCTTTTTCTATTTTCTAGTGTATGAACAAATATGGTTAATACAGCTCTGATATTTCAGTGCCGATGATATTGCTCTCTTTACAGTTATATCCGAATCAAATTTCCATTAAGTGAATTAAGGATGTCTGGATATTTAATTCATCCACTTTGCAATTCGAGAGACGGCAAGTTGCAAGTATATTGGAATTTCATACTTCTTAAAAGGGATTTACCTAACATTTTTAATATAATTTCTAGTGCAGCTAACTTGAAATATTCTATGTTTTTAGCTGGAGTTTTTTATTTTCGACTCGGCTACAAATGAAATTTTGTACCCGTATTTGGTCAGTTATTTCATATTTAATGTTATAATGTCTATAAGAGATTCGCTCCAAGTTAAACTAAAAACTTTATGGAGTATGTAGAAAGATACTATTCTTGATATTTTTTTGGCATTAATTTGTTAATGAATATAAACATTACTATTGAAAAAAAAGCTTGTATTATTATTATTGTTGTATTGAAAAACTACTGTTTATCATATCATACTGAGAAAAAAGGCTTGTAGTTACGGAGGCGAGGTCGCTAAATGTAGACATTCTCGAGCGCCGTGGAGACCTATCAAAATCGAAAGATAAAGTAATTTCGAAAAGAAAAGCTCGTATGGTAAAAAACATTTTAGCGGTGGGTGTGGCGTATACGGTTTTTCAAAAATGTTAAAAATAATACAGTTACTTGGGCATTCTCAAGCGCGACAGATATTCATACTACGTATGCCCCAAGTGCCTCTGATAACAACGGTATACTAATCTACCGGTTTGCGTAGTGGGGGTAGGTATATAAAGTAGTAAAAAAAGGTAGAACGTGTCGCGGGACACACGGTAGGAACTTTAGTTCCTTTTAAGCAAAAGTTATGTAATACATCTGACGTTATAGATAAACAATTTACATATTCTTTGGTGGTTGAGTAGTAAGCACACCAGACTCTCACGCGGTAAACCCGGGTTCGATTCCCCGTGAGGAATTTTTTTTATTGTTAATTTTATTTTTAAATAATCATTCTGCTTGATATTGATAACGACAACAGGTAGACGTTTGAAATATTTAGCAGAATATTCATTATTATAGAATAGATAATGGTAAGGTACCCTCCATGAGGAAGTCCGACTGGCAACATCTACTTATAACAGCATCGTATATTTAAAAAGGGAAACCGTAGCATTATAAAAATTGGACATTCGTTTACCACAAAATTAGTGGAAACATGAAATTTAATTGTTAAATTTTTAATTTGAAGTTATATTACAGTTTATAGAAATTTTAATTTCCTAGATTTTTTCCTAAGTGGGTCGTAGAAAAAATATGCTGCTCGACTCGTGTGGATTGTCCATATCGCACTTGAACGATTGAGCACTCCGCCTACGGCGTCGTGCTCCATCTTCGTCCTCGTGCGATATGTCCATCATATCCACACTAGTTGCACAAACTACAATTTCTTTCAAAATATGCCCTTTTACATTTAAAAACTACCTGCCAAATGTCATTATCCATTCATTTTAAAGTTATCGAATTAAAACATTCAAGTTTTCAAAATTTCAACACCCTGTATTTCGAAAAGTAGCTAGACCCCTTAATCGCGCAAAAAAAATTATGGAATTAATAGTAAAAATTTATCCGAACAAATTCAAGTAGATCACTAGCACTGCGAATACCAGCTTTGCATAGAATTTCAACATAGCATCGGTGGTTCAGTGGTTAGAATGCTCGCATTGCACGCGGGCGGCCCGGGTTCGAATCCGGGTAGGAGCATATTTATTATTATGAATCGCTGCTTCGTAAACGAGAGAGAGACTAAGGAGGCACAAGCACGCAAAAGCAAGGCACATAACGAAGCAATGTAACATAACGTAGCGTAACGTAACGCGTAACGGTCAGATCTTTTGCGTCGCGACCCCTGGTCGCTCAAACATAACCTGGCGTAAAGAACTAAAGTTCCAAAAATCCGAAAAAAAGGTAGAACGTGTCGCGGGACACACGGTAGGAACTTTAGTTCCTTTTAAGCAAAAAGTAGGTAGGTATGTAATACATTTGACGTTAAAGATAAACAATTCGCAAAGCCTCGGTGGCCGAGTAGTAAACAAACCAGACTCTCACGCGGTAGATCCGGGTTCGATTCCCCGTGAGGAAATTTTTTTTACTGTTAATTTTATTTTTAAATAATTATTCTGCTTGATATTAATAACGACAACAGGTAGACGTTTGAAATATTTAGCAGACTATTCATTATTATAGATAATGGTACGGTACCCTTCATGAGGGAGTCCGACTGGCAACATCTACTTATAGCAGCATCGCATATTTAAGAAGGGAAACCGTAACATTGTACAAATTGTACATTTAAGAACTGTACGTTTATTACAAAAAATTAGAGAAGACATAAAATTGAATTGGTACGATTATAAATAAAATTGTTGAACATTTTCAATTTCAAGTTATATTTATTTTACAGTATATTCAAATGTTTATTTTCTAGATTTTTTAATAATAATGTTCGACTCGTGTGGATTGTCCATATCCACACTAGTTGCACAAACTACTATTCTGCACAGTTTACAAAATGGAAATGTAGGCCATCAGTTAACTAAACGGATATGATTTCATATACATCCTAGAACGTATATGAAATCCACCAATCAGCATTCGAGTTTAGTATCCGTCACTCATCTTTTTTCAATTTAAAAGAAACGTCAAAATAACTTGTCAAAAAAAGTTTCTCATAGAAGCGCACTGGATCAAGAATATTTATTTTTCAAAGATAAACTTGAAAGAAATAATCCGTACAAATTACCAACAAATACTTAAAACAGAATAAAATGGGTGTTTA
The DNA here is from genome assembly GCA_910591695.1 of Galerucella pusilla. Taxonomy (NCBI): domain Eukaryota; kingdom Metazoa; phylum Arthropoda; class Insecta; order Coleoptera; family Chrysomelidae; genus Galerucella; species Galerucella pusilla. The sequence goes on from CAJUYI010000776.1 coordinate 104,767, forward strand.
GGAGGACCTCAGATTTTATAAAATTATGTAATAGGTACATCTGACGTTATAGATAAACAATTTTCATATTTCTCAGTGGTCGAGTAGTAAGCAATCCAGACTCTCACGCCGTAGACCCGGGTTCGATTCCCGTGAAAAAGTTTTTTTTTAATTGTTACTTTTATTTCCAAAAATAATTATTCTGCTTGATAATAATAACAACAACAACAGGTAGTCCTTTGAAATATTTAGCAGAATATTCATTATTATATAATATATTACGGTACCCTTCATGAGGGAGTCTGACTGGCAGCATCTACTTATAACAGCATCGTATATTTAAAAAATGAAACCGTAGCATTATACAAATTGGACATTCAAGAACTGTACGTTTACCACAAAATTAGTGGAAACATAAAATTGAATTGTAAAATGTTTAATTTGAAGTTATATTACAGTTTATAGAAATTTTTATTTTCTAGATTTTTTCTCAAGTGGGTCGTAGAAAAAATATGCTGCTCGACTCGTGTGGATTGTCCATATCGCACTTAAACGATTAAGCACTCCGCCTACGGCGTCGAGCTCAAACTTCGTCCTCGTGCGATATGGCCATCATATCCACACTAGTTGCACAAGCTACAATTTCTTTCAAAATATGCCCTTTTACATTTAAAAACAACCTGCCAATTGTCAAATCAATTTATCCATCCATTTTAAAGTTATCGAATTAAAACTTGGATGGGTGACGACCATGCCAGGGAAAACCATCGTATGGGGCCCGTACAGCCTGCAGCGGACTAGCATATCACAGCTCGCAGGCATTATACCAATGAGCACGAGGTATAATGTAGATATGCCGTCTTTCGGAGGAGACGTAAAACCGAGGTCCCGAGTCCATGGATGTTGGGCTCGTTAAAGAACGCTACCACTGGTTGGAACACTAGTGGGTTCGCCAAAATTTCCGGTTAGGGGTAGAGTGCTCCCGGCGTCGGTGATTAGCCACAGTCGCAGAAATAGACCGACGTTAAATAACAGAATAAAAAAATAAAAAAAAAATACATTTAAAAACAACCTGCCAAATGTCAAATCAATTTATCCATCCATTTTAATGTTATCGAATTAAAACATTCAAGTTTTCAAAATTTCAACACCCTGTATTTCGAAAAGTAAATGTGCTATGCTAGACCCCTTAATCGCGCAAAAAGAATTATGGAAATAATAGTAAAAATGTATCCGAACAAATTCAAGTATATCACCAGCACTGCGAATACCAGCTTTGCATACAATTTCAATATAGCATCGGTGGTTCAGTGGTAGAATGCTCGCATTGCAAGCGGGCGGCCCGGGTTCGGATCCGGGTAGGAGCATATTATTATTATGAATCGCTGCTTCGTAAACGAGAGAGACTAAGGAAGCACAACGTAACGTAACGGTCAGATCTTTTGCGTCGCGACCCCTGGTCGCTCAAACATAACCTGGCGTAAAGAACTAAAGTTCCAAAAGTTCCAAAAAATTTAACTCGAGTACGTCAGATTTTCGGAAGTGGTGTTAAGTAGGTCCCAAGGAAGCTGCCTTTAAAAAAACTGACAATTTCGGTGTGACGATAAGTTACGACAAATTTTTGAAAATGCAAAAAAAAGTTCTTTTGAAATACTCGAGCGCGTTTAGGAGAGATTTATCTCGGTATCCTGAAAGCATATTTTCTTAATCTGACAAAAACGTTTTTTTTGTTGCTTTTTTTTCCTTTCTTTCTCCCTGATAAAACGGGGAATTTTGGAATGACAATTAAGCGATAGATACAACCAACGTAAATGTAGATGAAATGTATAAGTGTACTTATTATTTATCGTATAAAAAATGAAATGATATAAAAATTGTATTGTTATTGGAACTTCCATATTGTGACCATAGGACGGCATAATTTTGTGAAGCGCTCAGTCTGTATTACATGTTACTGGCACATTCCTCTTTTTTGATCCAATTCTTCACTTCGTTTTGCTTACGCTACGTCCAAAGACAATTTCAATATCAACAGGCTATTGAATAATATAAATAAATGAAACTGTACATGTTAATAAAACTTTTATATACAGATACGCGTAACTTTTTCCGAGTCCACGAAAATTGTCGAGAAGCTTTAGGAAAAAAAACTTAGAGATATAATAAAAGTTACATAATTTTATCATCGTTGTTCCATATCAATTTTTTTAACACCCTCCGTTTTTGAGATATACTCAAAAAAACGGGAGTTTGAGTTTTCATGATATCTTCAACTGCCACGCTCGAGTATTCCCGAAAAATCCCCTATTCGCTTCCCTAACTATTGGGTTATCACAATTATTTATATAGTTGGAAAGTTCGAAAGTGCTTAAACAAACTAATGATAGCTATCATTCATTTGAGTCCTATAAGCCTACCACTACCTTGGAGACGTCCGTAAACCAGGTTGCGTCAGCCCACTTTCCTTCTTCCAGTCTTCTCTACCTG
>CAJUYI010000777.1:0-16628 GCA_910591695.1 Galerucella pusilla
TTTATCCTAATCTCAAACAAAACAACTTTTCTAACAACAAAAAAAAAATAACCGGTACGGAAATTTCCATGAAAATATCAAACTTTTCTATTTTACGGAGGTACGAAAATTTTCAAATAAACGGTGATAAAAATATGTTTACCTTCTTGAATTGGCTTCGGTATCGAAGTTCACTTTTGTCACAACTTTAAAAAAGAATTACTGTCTTTAATTGAAAATATATGCCGGTAACCGGATCGGAATAACACAAACTTGGGACACACACTTTACGTACAAAAATTAGCAACGGTCAACGGTAAAGGTAAAGGTAAAAGGTAAAAGGTGAATCAGCGGTCGGTCTCTGTCTCCAAATCAATTCTCCTGCTATTTATATCCTCATTGTCGCTAGTAAAATTTAGATACCACAAAAAATTTGTCATATACCAGACGTATTTTGAAATTAAATAAATGGTATATATACCAAATGTCCTTATCGATTGAAAAAAAAAATTTTAACTTTAGAAACTACTAAATTTCATGATAGAATTCATTTACGTACCTCCGGTCTTATACTAAAAAAATATACAAAACAACAGTATACCTAACAATAAATAAAAATCAATAAAAGAAAAGAGAGTTTGAATTTAAGTAACGAGTTATAATATATTTAAAGTGTTGAAAATTAACCCTGTATCTATAACAACAAAATAACTCGTTACAACTTCGAAGCACTTTTAGTTGTCAATAATGACAAATTCAAAGTAACATTTTGACGTTTCAATGTGAACAAGGTATTATCGATGAGGAAGCAGAATTATCAGTAGTAATACCCCTAGGGTCTTGATAATACCGAGATAATTTTGTCATAGAGAATGCTGAAAGCGTGTTGCTTGATAATAGCCCAAGGCCGCAGGCCGAGGGCTATTATCTTGGGGCAATACGCTTGAAGGATTCTCTACGACAAAATTTTGAGTATTTACCAAGACCCGAGGAGTATTCGATAAGAAAATTTTTTACTTTGTAGATAGCAAAAAATTTATTGTCAATCTGACGCTTAATACTTTTCAATACAAACTTTATTAGTTTTAATCAAAAATTATTCATTTTTATTTAAAACTACAGTTGTGAAAAGTACAATTGGTAAATCAATTTAATCGTTAGATGCAATACCTAATCTTCGCGACATTTTTAATCCAGTTGTCAGTTTGACCTTTAATTAATTCTTAATAAAACAATAAACACCATACTGAAAACACCACATGTAGGGTATTATCGCTGTAATACAGCGGTGATTGGATGAAATTCGACAAATGACTTGAAATTAAGTAATTTGATTGGTTACTATATTCAGTAAAGAATTATCAGTATAATACAGAATGATTGGCTAGAATAATGTATTGCTATTGGTTAAAACCACCAAAATGTCAGAAATTTGGGTTGTTTAATGAGAAACTATTAAAAACACGACACCGAAGGTGGAGTGTTTTTAGGTTGACAGTTATTCGAGTCAAATTGCTAAAGGAAACAGTTTATAACAGTTTGGAAGTGTAATTCGGCAGGACAATTTAATGAATGAGAAATTTGGAAACTTTTTTTTTTTTTCAGTTCTTTAACGTCGCTCCAACCAATAAGGTTATTAGCGACAAAAATAGGTAATAGGTACATGTACAAATAATTATATGAGGTGGAACAGTCTGGTTTCTTTAAGAAATTTAACTATCAGTTCTGCGTCCATTTGCTCGCCCAAAACAGTTTTTTCCTACGACCACATAGGAAAGTGACATATATCGCACTGACTAGTTCTATGGAAAGTGACCTTTATTTATACGCGTACGGAAAAAAATCTTATCCGTACGTGTGCGGATAAAAAAGCTGTCAAATTGAATGTTGAAATGCTAGTCTTTTTACTCCGCAAATTAATATGTATATGTGAAATGCTTATTTCCTAAGTTGATTTGTCCATATAATAATATAATATAATCTATTTATTTCATTTAAAATAAAATAAAAAATACTGAGCCCGGACTCGAACCACCCTACTGCTTGTCAAAAATCGAGCCCACGGATGCCTAGACCGCTCGGCCATCCCACTGTTGTAGCTTATGGTTCTTGTCCAAGATACTAATAAAATGTGTTTATATCGACGTTTATTGGACTTTCATGTTATTAAAACAATAAATATCCGTTTTCAATTATTTGAACAATGAATCCTTAAAATAGCTAGTTAATACTTTCAATCTCCTACAGGTAGGCAACAAGTTAAATATTAATTCTAACTTTTTTATAAAGGTACTTTTTTCCATTGCATAAAAATCACAATTTTCTGGGCCAATTTCAAAGGTAAGTAATCAAAACCATATAAAGTATTTACAAATACACATATGTAAAACCTCTCACATCTACATAAAAAAGCAAGATTATACATGCCTAATTTGGTAAAAGTATACCGCGTGGTCGTAGGAAAAATAGTGTACATAACTTGTGCGAAAGTGATTTTTCACACTCGTGGGATTGTCTCACTCGGCTGCGCTCGTGAGACAATACTTCCCACTCGTGTGAAAAATGTCACTTTCCGCACACGTTACGTAATATACTATTAAATTGCCTGGTAATTTGTTTTGTTTTCTTGATACCAGGTATTTGGGGCAATCACTTATTATATGCTTCACTGTCAAATCTTTGTTACATATATTGCAGGTTGGTTTGTCCTCCTTTGTTATCAAAAATTTATGGGTTAAGTTGGTGTGCCCTAATCGGAGTCGATTGATTTTCACCTGGTCCTCTCTGAGTCCAGTTTTTTGTCACCACGGTTTCACGTCGCGTTTAATCTCGCGGAGCTTGGAGTTGGACATTTCCCACTCATTTTGTCACGCACTGAACACTTTTTGTTTTATGTAGCATTTAAAATCGCTTGGCACAACATTTGACACATTCACCGATCTTTCACTTGTGGAAGCTTGCCGCGCTAGAAGATCTGCCTCTTCATTGCCACGAATACCTACATGGGATTGGACCCACATAAACTCAATTTTTAGATTTCGTTTTTTTATATTATCCAGTTCTGTTTTGATAAGATTGACTATTGGATGTTTAGTGTAAAGTTGTTGAATCGACTGGATTGAGCTTAGTGAATCAGTTATTACTGATGTGTTTGACTGGCTGATATTTTTGACATGAACTATTGCTTGGAGTATTGAGAATAATTCGTAGAAAGGAGGGTCATATCTACCTGTTTCGTGAATCTCGCGATATCTATCAGTCAGAGTGTTATTTCTTGCTGGATGAGATTGTTGAATAACAATCGTAGTAGCCATGGATAGGCTTAAGTATATCCGCCTCTTCTGTAGAGAGGGCTCTCCAGTCAGACAATTTGGAACATATCAACGGACAATTTGGACAATTTGGACAATTTGGAAACATATCAATGCAAACTTTATTTATGAAACATTAAAAATAAACACATTTTTATTCTAATGTACAATTATCAAAAACGCAGTTATTGAAATTCATACTGGGAACAATGATATTGATGAATAAATGAATAAGTGAAAAAACCACTAGTGTATTTGTCGCTGTGAAAGTTAAAGCTTACTTTTGCCGCTGTCAAAGTGACAATTGCACTGTGGCATATGCGATTTTTCATACATGAATTGAATTGTCACTTAAAATTTATTGGTTGTTGGAGGTGTTAAAAAATTTCCAGTAGTAATAACCCAAGGATATTGATAAGAAAAAATTTTATTACAGATTTCGAAAGCTTGTTTCCCACAAGCAACAAGCTTGAGAAAGTTGTCATAACATTTTTTAGCATTTATCAATGTCCGAGGGTTATTCGGATGGAAAATTGTTCACCAATTATAGAATTACAACCAAATCGTGACATTTCCAAATATTAAATATTTGAAACTTTAAAATCGAAATAAATCAATAGGTATGTGTCCATAGCAACGTGAAAACAGTCCATGGTCTGTTATCAGTGTAGGTAATGTTGACATGATTGGGTGAAATTGTTCATATGATAAAAAATAAGGAAATTTTATTGGTTATTGGAGCTGTCAACAAATTTTCAAAGTAACAATTATCAAGCATGGTTAAATGAATACACCCCCAGAAGTTGTGAATTTACCTATTAATGGAAGAAACTCATTGGAGGGGCTTGTGGTTAGTGAGGGTATGAAAAAAGGAAAACAGGAAATCAGGACTAATGACCTTCAAACTAAGAATGAAGAAACCAGGAAAGATGCGTTGCAGTTCCTTTGAAGCATTTATTCTTAGGTATGTAAGATCAGGAATCGTTATTAGTCATTATTGTGATCAAAACTTTGCTATTGAATATAAGTGAGAGAGATAGGTTTATCTCACGAGGCAAATTTAACAACAGATCGGATTATATGACTTTTATCGGAAAAGTATGAAACTGAATCCATCCAAGTTGAAGGATTATATTTAAAATATTCCATTAAGTGCTTGCGGTGAAGTGATGAATATTCAAAGACCAAATGACAGAGTTTGGGAAAGAAAATGTACAAAACTTCGGAATATTTTTATTCAGAGGAGAATTAAGTTTATTACCATTTTTAATATACTTTGATGGAATTTGAGTGCATTGTAATCCACGGAATAAGGTTAACCAGGAATGTAGGTAGTAGTAAAAGGCTACATATGAATGATATTACAAGAAATTAAGCATTTTGGCTCGAAATTTTCTCGTCCAGCATGGATTTACTTGAAAATTTCACAGAAGTAAGGGAATAGCACAAGGATCACTTCCTATGTCATTCCCTGTCATGCCCTGTATGCTGTAACATCGAGGGTAGACATTTTCTATCACATTTCAACTGAAGGAATTCCAATTTCGGAGAAATGAATGAAAATACCCCCCTCACTACTTAAATTAAAATTGATCTCCACCCTTTTGTGATTCTTCTAATAATTCATTATTAATAAGTCCAATTTAAAATTCTTGATTCTCAAAAAAAAATTTCCGCAATCTCGTATTTTTCACCCTTTTCTTCGAACTATATTCGAAAATACAGGAGATACGAAACAGATTATGGAGAACCTAGTTAATTGCATCTTTTTTAATGACTGAAATTTACTGTAGATTTTCTGGACAGTAAATATTTGCCGAGATATAACCGTTTAAGACCTCTATTCACGTGCAAACACCAACTTATTCAAGACATTTAAACTAACCCCATTTTACAACTGATGGATCTTACAGGAAACACTTGAATAGAAGGAAAAATCAGATGAACTAAGAGATAGAAGGTCTGATATACCCTTTTGGGAGCCGGAATCAGCGGTATCAACAAACTCCAATATCGTATCGGAAGAAATAGTCAAGACAAAATCTGACCATCGGGAAAATCTAGAGGAGCCTAGATAATAAAAAATATTTTCAGAGACCAGAACCAGGTGAAATCAAATGAATGTTTAAGTCATACTCAGAGTTTCAACTGTCCTGAATGTCCCGAATGGGCACCTTGATAAAGAGTTCAAAATAGTGGAGCAAGACATGTAAAGATTCTGTCAAATGGAAGAAGAGACCTCCGTATTAATGCAGAATCCTGGATGAAAGGAGGGACTCACCTATACTGGAGCCTGCATATATCCTAAAATTCCTTCGAGAAATAGGTTCACATAGGCTCTCTGGGACTTTCCTCTGAAACTAAGTAAAAGAAATAGGGTAAAATAGGTCTTCAAGGTGTCAGCGAATACATAATTCTCATGAACATACCTGAAAGTATTCTTTAATTCACTAATGAAGATCTATATTAAACAGCTATTGTATAATAGTATATTACGTAGCGTGTGTGGTAAGTCCTTAAAACTTGTTACTGAATGAAAATACTTAGGTGCTATAGTTTATAAAAAAATTAGTAAAAAAAATCAATTATTTCAGAAGAATAAGTTCAAATCTATCTATAATGACAAGAGTAACATTATATAAAACCATAATTGCACCACATTTTGAGTATTGTCCAACAATTTTATATTATTTGAGCCAGTCTGAGAAGTCTAAATTACAGATTTTACAAAATAAAGCAATGAGGCTTATTTTGAGAGTAAATAGGTCCACTGGTATTGAAGATATTCTGGACCGTTTAGGATTTATGAGTGTTAATCAGCGAATGGTTTTACAGAACGTAATTTTTATTTTTAAAATAATTCATAATATGTTACCAAAATATATCTCCAACAAAATTAGTTTCATTAGAGATATACATACTCCCAACACTAGAACATCTAGTAACATATTGTAATGGTTTCAATTTATTTGTGTTTTACTTTTATAAGTGATTTAATTATTTTTATTCTAACCAACTAACTAGCGTTCCTTCCAAACAAACTTTTTCTATCCCTCGTTGCTATGTGATCTTTCAATGTTACTTGATTTCTCAAAATTTTGAAATTTTGGAACTTTTCTTGTAATAAAATTCCTTTTACCCGATTTCTTCCATCTATTTCTTTTTACAATTCTTCATACACTTCTTATCATTAAAATTTTCGGAAATAAACACTTTTTAAATTACCTTATTCTTACAAAGATCTAACAATGTGAATTAACCTTTTTCATTAAAATTTAAAATTTCTACAACCTGTAATCCAATTATTATTCATGTAACCTTTTTAAATTGATTTCTTAAATATAATTCTACCATCCGTTCTCATAAACTTGTTCTAAATCTTTTTCATTTTTAATATAAAATTTTCTTATTTATTAACAAAAACAAACAAATTATTTATTTCTATGTTTCATTATCAAAATTCCACAGAACAATCTGACATAAGGTCATCCTGACATATTAACCTATAAAATGATATTTTGACATAATAACTTCAAAATTTCTAAATCATAAATAATTACTATTATTATTTTAATTAAATTTCTGTTTTAGGTCAGGATATTTGTGGTACTGAATAGTTATGAATCATTCAAGAGATAATAATTTTATTATACAAGATATTTATAAGCCAGTACACTTTTATGAAATAATTTCTTCTATGATAGAAGTTCAAAGTAGGTACTTTATTCTATTTTATTTTTATTTAATAAAACATCTTTCTATAAAGGATTTGATTTTGTATACTATTTCCTTCTTGCAATTCAACATAAAATATAGCTTATTGATATTTTTTCCCTAAATACTTGTTTGATAGCATTATATGCTCTAATAATTAAATTAATTATGCTACTTGGGATTTGGTAATTTCAATATATATACCGACTACAAGAACTAGCTCAACACAAAATTCTCTATTTCACAAAGGTTTATTGTTGTATAATAATATGCCAATTTCTATAAAATCGTGTATCACCCTTGACACTTTCATAAGAGAAGCTATTAATGATGTAAAAACGAATTATTTGTATATATTATATCCAATTATTCAACATGTAATGAGTACATAGTGTAGAATTATTTGAGATAGACATCATTACATTGATGCCGACTGTGTGTTATTGACTGATTAAAGGGGGGGGTCGTAGGTTAATGTATTCATGAATGTCTTTTTGTGACATTTTATGGAACCATATAAAATTGAAATACAAATAATGGACAGAATTGATGTATTGATTGAATCACTCTCAAGCATTCATGGAATGAAGTATAGAATTCATACAATTCTTAAACATTACATTCACTCATTCCAATTTGGATGGTCCTGAATAAGTACATTAAGTCTCTACTTGAAAAATTCATTTCAGATTGGTGAATTCGGAAATGGGACGGACATATGATAACAAAAAGTTATTATTGTTCATGATATATACAAAATGATTTTTTAAAGCGATGACGTATTAAAAAGGACCAAGCTTCACGAATTATATTATCTTCTTTGTAAAATGTTTTGTCGTCATCATCAATCAACTAGAGAAAGAAATGGAAGGAGGCAGTTTTAATCAGTTTTTACTGCTTCAACAATGGTTTTCAAATAATATAATCACTTCATCGAAAAATAAAGTGGATTTATGGAATAATGTATTCAAATTACGTCATGCAGTAAAAATGAGTCTTATTGAACCTCAAATAACTGAAGTAATTGTTGAAAAGCAACTTATCGATAAATGATTTGGTTTAATTGAATTTATATGATGGACAGCGGAAAATTTAGCTCATAAAAAATTCAAATGAAAGTGAATTGTTGGTAAAAATGTACTTAAAAATACGTTTCAGTATACAAAGTAAATAATTTATATAATATTATGATCAAAAATTTATTTTCAATAACTTGAAATTGTACGAGAATCGGAGAAGTTTAATGTCACAGGTAGTAGTCAAAAAGCATCTTCTTGGTTTTGGCGATGATCTTTCCAAGAGAAAGTAATGCTCAAATACCTTTTTGAGATTCCAGTTAAAGTTGTCGGGATTGTCTGATTTTCATAGGACAAACTAAATAACGCAGTCTGCTCAAGATTTGACAGTACAATACAATCATGGAGCTACTATTAAGAGGAGATGACACAGTCGACTATCTTATAATAGAAAAGTGGTATCACATGAGTGACATTGTGATGTTAGCAATATGGCGTCGACGGCAAAGCCAGACTAGAGAGAGAGAGAGAGAAGTATACTTTATTGACACTAAAGCATCAACAGGTCATCGACCGAGGTCTTCCAGCCAATATGCTGGACTATTTAATTTTCAATCAATAAAAATATATCCACTAGTGAAATTCTTTTTCACCTAGGTATAGCGTAGCGGCTTTTTCAATTTTTTATTATAGGTGGTTTACTTCGTTAAAGTGCACATTATCGTCCTTTTGACAAGATGAAATTGATAATATAGAAACACTGTATTTTGTTGGCTGCCAAGAACCTCTTTTCACAAATTCCAACGACATATCTCTTATTGATGGAGTTCTAAGACATCTACAAACATTAAATATAATATAAAGTTAAAAACAACTTATTGAAGCACAAAGAAATATATTCCAGTTCAGTCCTGTTTCGATTGTTTACTAACCTATGATATGTTGTTCCTGATGATTTTTTCGTATTTACACTGTCTCTACTTGTACAACTTCGTGAAGCACAGGAAACCATTATTGTTCAATTATTAAAATAGAAAAAAACGACACTAACAAAAAGAAAATCCAAAAATACCAATTCACATCCACAAAATAATACTAATGTCAAGTTGACAGAGTAGTGGTAGTAAAATGGCGAAGCCGATACCACTTTTATGACAGGCGTAGCGACTCCTCTTAATACTAGCTCCATGAATACAATACATGGCAGTTGACGGAAGCAATATGGCATCTGGAGTAACTGCGTGGGGAATTAGAAAAGTTTCTGACTCGTATTCAAATATAGTTTGTTAAGGAACTTTTTTCTGTGACCGTAACTTATTGAAAAGAAATTGTAATAAATGTTTCGATAGGTGTCGTGTCATCCCTATAAGCATTTTGTCCAATTTTTCTAATTCTCGACCAAGTATGGCATTGCAAAATACACGATCCTACGGTGCAATGGAAAAACCTACAAAATATAATGAAATTTACTTTAAGAAAGGAGAAGTTAACAGCTTGGTAGGGATTGTATACGATATAAAAGCTGCGTTGAGCTCAAAACAAATTTAAGGTATCAGTGTGGCCAAACGAATTATTATTGAGAGATCACAGAACAGCGCCGAGCTGTTGTTTCACGGAAAAGATAATTCATCCAAACAATTCCAAACGTTATTAAGCCGTGAAGAAACTTAACACTTACCTGCTAATGAAATTAAACTAATAAAACTCCAGAGGCTCTCAAAACTATAAGTGGAACTGTCAGGGGCAACTTGGGTCAACGACCCTGAGCTTAAATGGTTACGCCAATTCTCTCAGACACTGGCGAGCGGAATGATAATCAAGGTAACCGTGAGAAACTGAGGATGATGACGTTATCGAAGAAGCTGATTGCTGCGATTGCAATGATGATGACGATTGGACCTTCATCACCTTCATCAGCGCATGGTAGGGCTTCAGCTAAGGAATAATAAATTGAAGCATTTAAAAAAAATGAACGAAGAGAAAAAATAAAAATCCTTATAGCGCAATCCAGAGTTCTTTATATATATTATCAAAAACCCAATTACCATAGTATATGGTGTTGGGTATACTTTTACAATTATACTTATTTCAACTACATCGCAATATAAGGCATATATAGATTTTTTCATCGATGCTCTGGTCCAGATAAAATTTTATTCACTTATAATAGCACAAGTGGTTTGTATTTAATCGGGTAAATTTGGGTTGCTTGAAGAGAAACTGTTTCCTAGCAATTTGACGAGAATAACTGTCAACTATTAAAAACACGACACCGAAAGTGGAGTGGTTTTAGGTTGACAGTTATTCGAGTCAAATTGCTGAAGGAAACAGTTTAGGATTTGAACAACACAAATTTACCCAATATCAATACAAACCTCGAGTGTAATTCGGCAGGACAATTTATTGAATGAGAAATTTGGAAACATATCAATGAAAACTTCATTAATGAAACATTTTTATTTTAATGTATAAATATTAAAAACGCAGTTATTGAAATTCATACTAGGAACAGTGATATTGATGAACAAATGAATAAGTGAAAGAACCACTAGTGTATTTGTCGCTGTCAAAGTTGAAGCTAACTTTTGCCGCTGTCAAAGTGACAATTGCACTGTGGCATATGCGATTTCTTATACATGAATTAAATTGTCATGTACAAATTTAGCCCATTGTTTTTCATCTCTTGCCATTGTTTTTGCTCCTATCCATTTTTTATCTTTTTCTTGCATAACACCATTCTATGTTTGTTTCGGTCTTCCCTTCTTCGTTCTTTTTTGTATTTTTGACTGCCATACTTTTTCAACTGGTCTTGTATCGTTCATTTTCTGTAAATGTCCCCACCAGCTTGATTGTCTTTTTTCAATAAATTTAAGTGTTGATTCTATTTCAAGGTCTTCTCTTATTTTCGTATTTCTTAGTTTATCTTTCTTTGTGACTCCTTCAGCTCGCATAAGATACTTCATCTCAACTGCTTGTATCCGACTCTTATGTCTCTTTGTTAATACCCAGGATTCATATCCGAATGTTAATATTGGCCGGTAGATTGTTTAAATACATTTAACTTCGTTTTCTTGGAAATTTCTTTTCTATTCATGAATGTCGAATTCATCGTGTGATAAAGTTTCATCGTTTTTTGTACTTTATTGGTAATTTCGACTTTCTGCGTTCCATTTTTTTCTATTCCTACTCCCAAGTATTCATATCTTCTAGCTTGCTCAATTTTTTCTCCATCAAACTGTATATTTAAATATTTTTGCTGTCATTCCAAATTCTTCAGATACCGTGCTCCATATTTCCATATTCTTTTGTAAATCCCTCTCTTTCCCTACCATATCCTGAGCTCTTTACAATCGATTAATAAATGAATTCACAAAATACAGTATCAAATTATATACAACTTGTAGAATGTACTTCAGTAATGCAACTATAGCGCATATGAAATGCTTTTTCATCTGGATTATCCCACCATGTATTGATCGCAAAACCTTTTCTCATTTTTTCACATTTTCATATTTTCCTTGTTCAAAGCCGCCATCCTCTAGTTTAATTATTCAAAGCATAATATTATATGATCCGATTCTTCATACCTATTTCAATTTTTTTCATCCGTTTCCTTGCCCATTAACAATGAACTTCATACTATGAAAATAGTGATTTATTAAAATTATTCACTCTGTACAGCGTTGACTCTTTGGTTCGCATAATAGATGAAACAAAAAAATAATGATTTAGGACCTTGTTCATTTTTCGGGTGAATAGTAGCCATGTTTTTCCCTAACCAAAAATTATTTATGTTTTGTTTTCAATTCACTGCCCTTTTTCACCTATAGAATATTATACAAAGACCAGTCAATGAATAGTTCTTTGTTTTACCAAACAGAAGAGCACAAGATTAAATGATTGGTATGTTTCATTGCCGAGGCGTAGTCGATGCTAGGTCAAAGCATTGAATCTTTTTTTCTGTCATAATTTTTTCCCAAATTTGTTTATATTCACTCAAAATCCAGGAAATCAATCATTTTGTCTTTATCCAATGTCATTTGTCAAGTTTAATTACCAATTTTATTCAAATTATTACTTCGAACGTTGCATTTGCCTATAGAATGTCATTAAAAAGCCACTCTTAATGTAGTGGAATCTACATAGCTGCAAAAAACATCTGGAGGAAAAGCGTGTGCATCTATACAGATAGCAGACAAGCACTACTAGTCATTAAGAGATCACGTATCATACCAAGATCAGTACTAGACTGTCACCTTGCATCGGTTGAGGGGACAAACAACAATGTTGTCATACTGAATGCCTTCTAAATGCCTTCGAAAGTCCCAAGGTAACCACGTGGCTGATGTAATGGCTAGGAGGAGGACAGCAGCTCGAAACAATCTCGAAACATTTTAAAACGTGCCTGCTTCCGTTTTAGAGATAATCACATTGAACTATTTATATAAACGTCAGTCAGCTTCTGTCGATGCTGCTACGCTCGCTCGTGCAGCAAATAGTCTGAAGCTCCTTTCCTGCACCTGTGACACAATTAACTATTGCATCACTTCTCCAGTTCTACTGATTTTATCAATACTACTATCTCAATTCGATTCTGTTCATCTTATTCCTTGTCATGAATGCGTAGTTTAAGTGAAAAAAGTCTCTTTTTCATTTTATTATGTACGCTCCTGATTTATCATGAAGTTGACTCATTCTATGATGGCTGCATATTAATTGAGAAAGACAGGAGGTTATGCATCATTGTCAGTGATCCGGGTTTATATATGAATCTACGAATTCACAAATTCAACCAGTCCATAGACTGAAAGACGTTGATGGAAATTTATAACCCTCAAAATGTGAGTTGCAGTAGGCGACACCGCTTGATAGAAGTCGATGACAAAAATGACTGATGCGAAAGTTGATCTGATTTCAAAAACAATCGACTTCGGAATATTGAAACCAAACTGTATGCATGTGAAAGGGTAAAAGGTTGACTTGATTTATTGATAAATACGTTGGAAAATAAGACTCAACTGTACTCGTTTTTTTTTTTGGGAGGGAGGAAATTAAATAAATTTTTTTTGGAATTTCCGTTCCTTACGTCAGGTTATGTTTGAACGATCGGGGGTCCTGACCGTTACGTTACGTTATGTTACGTTGCTTCGTTATGTGCCTTGCTTGCATGCGTGTGCTCTCTCCTGAGTCTCTCTCTCGTTTACGAAGAAGCGATTCATATGCTTCGGCCGGGAATCGAACCCGGCCGCCCGTGTGGAAGGCGAGCATTCTACCACTGAACCACCGATGCTATATAAAAAATTGTATGCAAAGCTGATATTCGCAGTGCTGGTGATCTACTTGAATTTGTTCGGATGAATTTTTACTATTATTTCCATAATTTTTTTTGCGCGATTGATCTTTTTTGTTCATTTACAGCATCGGTTGTCAAGAAAGTAGGTTGTGTTTACTGGTTTCTAAGTTTAACACTTCGGTAAGTGATTTACTTACCGTTCAGATGTTGAAAAGTGATAAATAGTATAAAAACAATTTCACCAAAATGCAAAATATATTTTAAACTGATCGAGAAGTATAAATGTCACTTTTGACATTTCATTCATTTCAAAGAAATTTAAATTATTTTATTCGGAATTTATTCCAATACGATCGCGCAAAAAATGGTATAAGCATCTCGAACGTTAAGGGTAATTACAACGTTTGCATGTGGATTCCTCTCGTAAAATGTTTTAATGTTTTAATTAAAATGGATGGATAAATTGATTTGACATGTGGCAGGTTGTTTTTAAATTTAAAAGGGCATATGTTGATAGAAATAGTAATTTGTGCAACTAGTGTGGATATGATGGCCATATCGCACGAGGAAGAAGTTTGAGCACGACGCCGTAGGTGGAGTGCTCAATCGTTCAAGTGCGATATGGACAATCCACACGAGTTGAACAGCATATTTTTTCCACGACCCACTTAAGAAAAATCTAGAAAATAAAAATTTCTTTAAACTGTAATATAACTTCAAATTGAAAATTCAACAACTCAATTTTATGTTTCCACTAATTTTTTTGTGGTAAACGTACAGTTCTTGAATGTCCAATTAGTAAAATGCTACCGGTTTTCCTTTTTAAATATACGATGCTGTTATGAGTAGATGTTGCCAGTCAGACTCCCTCGTGAAGGGTACCGTACCATTATCTATAATAATGAGTATTCTGCTAAATATTCCAAACGTCTACCTGTTGTCGTTATTAATATCAAGCAGAATAATTATTTAAAGATAAAGTTAACAATAAAAAAAACTTTTCCGCGGAGAATCGAACCCAGGTCTACCGCGTGAGAGTCTGGTTTGCTTACTACTCAACCACCGAGGAATATGCAAATTGTTTATCTATAACGTCAGATGTATTACATAATTTTTGCTAAAAGGGAACTAAAGTTCCTACTGTGTGTCCCGCCACACGCTCCACCTTTTTTATATTTATTTTGAATTATAAAAAGTTTTCTTTTTCTCCTATATGTTATCTCCATAATTACTTTAGGCCCAGTTTCATAATCAACTTAAAGTGCCTTTAAATATTAAAGTTGGCTTAAAGTTGAAAAAGTGGTCCCATAATCGTACTTTAAGATAAAGTAGTGCCTAAAGTTTCCTTTAACTTAAAGTGCGAATTTCTAAACTTTACAGAAGATAAAGTGGCTTTACAGCAGACATAACCTAGTTTTCTCCATATTTTTTGACAACGAGGCTGAATACTTCACGAAAAAATGATGAACATGCTTGATCGTTCTTCCAGCTCTAGTTCATCACTCGATGACAAAGAGATTTATTTAAGAAGAATAAAAAATGCTCTTTTTAAATCGTTTACGGTTATCAAAACCTACAGTTCGTAACTTGTTACAAAACATTGAACCTTTAATTCGGTTTCAACACTGCTGATTTTATTTGTCGTTTTACATTCTATTACATGTTTGTGTTTTTCTATGCTTTGTAGGAGAGACAATTCCTCTTCCTTTGTAAAGTTTGTTGTACGTTTTATATTTGCCTCCATTATTCAGTAAATATTCAATATAACAATATTGTCAACAACAACAAACCGCCAAAGCAATAATTTTAGGTTAGATAACTAAATTAAATAGTGTCTAAGGTATCGAAAAACAAATTTCAGGGCTGCCAACTTAGCTAAATGCTACTTTTATTAAAAGAAGGTGCTACTTTCATTATGAAACGCAATTATTTTAAAGTCGTCTTAAAGGATACTTTAAGATAAAGTCTACTTTTACTAAAGGCACTTTAACTATCGAATTATGAAACCGGCCCTTAAATGTTAAATATCTATATTTAGGCAATATCAAAACCAAATATAGTTGTCAATGTTGATAGTTATATAATATTTTTAGACGACGCTATCTGAACGTTGCTCGTTCTGTATTCATTTACATACCGAAAGTTGCGCTTTGAGTGTTCCATGTAGTGAAAGTGACAGTTACGTACCTACTGCAAAACACTTTCGGGACGATTCAATCAACGATCAAGGAGAGGTTTATTTTGTGGTTGTTTTATTTTTAAGTCTTTTTTTATTTAGTTCATAAGATAGTACAAGGTAATGTGCAAATAATTAATAAATTAATATTGACATTGCAAATACCATTAAGTACATTATATTGTTCAATAAATAAAATGTTTATAATTCTCTATTATTCATTTTCTTTCCTCAGTGTAATTGAAAAAGTTTTGGATCTTAGGCGTCGTCTAAAAAATGTTGTGTACGCCGCGGCTGAAATACCACTCAGTTGGCCTCGTCTGTTGCTCGCCTCGCTTCGCTCGTCTTGCAATTTTCAGACTCGTCCAACAAAGTAGCACTTTCAGTTCTTGGCATACAAATAACTATTTAACGTCTTACAAAATTTTAAAGGTGTGAGTTAGTGAACAGTCTGCTTTTGAAAAGTATATGCAGGGCGTTATGTTAGTATTTAACTATTATTTTTCACATCTGTTGATAACAGGCTCCACTAAAATGACAATATTTCACAGGAAACTGTAATTAAGGGGATAACTAAATATATTCATGCTTACAATTACTTTTATTTGTTCGTTGATGAACATATCTATCCAATATTATGAAGGAGTGTAGTATTTCATCAATTGCCTGAATCATACAAGGGGCACTATAAACAATTTTTTCTCCGATCGTGGGAGAAGTGACAATATTTTGACCTGTTTTCTATGCTCAAAGCTCAACATTCCAGAATAGTGAAAAGTTGCTAAGCAATTAAAAAATAACAGTGCGGTAATGTTCAGTGGCGGCTCGTGAACTGAAACGTTTTTGTAAAAATATACTTTATGCAGCCAATCAATTTTAAACCTTCGCGCAGCGGCCGTACCAGCTACCTATCTCTAAAATTACCTTTGTTAACTGAATTTTCAGCTTCATCGTGCCCTTTACAAGCCAAATCTTGGGATCATGGATACAACAAGAAATCAAAGATTTTTTTTAAAACTTCGCGGTTGTCTTTAACTATATGGTTATGTTTTTGTATTTCGCGTGTACGAGCGGAGTCAATCACATTAACAATATTTTGATCACCGGTTAATTTAAACTCAATACTTGATATAATATGT
>CAJUYI010000777.1:51563-94448 GCA_910591695.1 Galerucella pusilla
ATAAGTCATAATGCTTGCCCCTTCCAACATAAATTGAAGTGTTTTTGGATTTTTTCTAAATACCAGTATTACAAAAGTTATTAAAGGTGGATACTTTTATCTGAAAAGCACTGTATTTAAGTATCTTTTTGGAACAATCTATGCTATTTTCAAACATCTGCAATAATAATTTTATATAAAGCACTTTATATTCAATTGTATATGGGTATATAGGAATATAGGTATATACCCACGTGGGAGTTTTTGTGAAAAATGGATCTATCAGATACAGATGACTGCAATTCAAGCGTCAGACTGTGAATAAAGCAGTCAATTAGTTTTTAATAATGGAAGCTACAGATACCAGATTGAAAATTTATTATTTAGTGACTGGATAAATGTGTATTTTCCATATATTCAATAATTACTATCAATAATAGGTTTTATCAACTGTTCAGTTCCATCAATTAATCCATTTTATGATTTATAGAAAGCTACTGATATATATATATACAAACTTCATTCATGTCGATAACAACGCAAATAAAAAGTTGTGAATGCAATTTTGGTGATTGATTACGTACGTCTATGTACTGTGTTTGACGGATGAACGATTTTTTCTACTTTCTTACTAGTAAATTGCATATCACGTACTATTTTAATGATATGTATGTATGAATGTATTTTGGGGTAACATTCACTGAGACCTTAAAGATCAATCGCGCCTTCTTACTTCTACTTCGTTTCTGAGGAGAGTCACACCAGAGACAGTAGCATCTTTAGTTCGATTTTCCGGAGGAATCTGCAGGCTTTAAATGTTCCTCTTCCATCCAGTAATCTTCCAGTAGCTGTGACCTGTGTTTTGCTCTAGTGATCTTGCACCCCTCACTGAATAACACCTTAATATTTTTATACTCGCCCCCGTAATTTGTATTTAGCATCATTAACACGCACCATTGCTAATGCGTGCCCGCTAATAGTTCCTAAATATTTTTCTGTTTTTCCACGTTACATGTAATAAAATTAGCAGTTTCCATGATATTGATAACTCATCCACAATTTCAAGTGCAGCCCTCGTAATATTTGTTTTCCTAAAAAGGCTCCATAGTTTCCAGCTGTACGTTCCCGAGAGAAATGATGTACATATTATTTGTTTTATGTTCCTGTGATGCGTATTCCTCACAAACACTTTTAGTTACTTACCTTCCCATTAAATAGTCTGATGCTGCAAATAATAATGATATACTCCTGTTATACCTTATTACATTAGGTGCAATGTTTTGTACTTCTGAATATTAAACTTTGATACGAGGGTATATTGTAACGACGAATACATGTTAACAATTTTGGAACTACAATATGGCATGTCCACCAACTGACAAATGGTTATTAATTTGGTTAGATTTTAGTTTTGTGATTTAGTTTTTTTTATTTAATACAAACATGCCCGCATCAACTACTAAGAGTTATTAGTAGGAGGACTTACACAAGTAGTAGGTGTTGTATATGTGTTATATAGATGTTTTTTAAATTTTGTTATACAAATTAATGTCTTTGAAATATTTAATTAAAGCACTTGTGTCTTTGGTGAGCACATCCTTGCTCATCCGTATGGTTCCATATTACTTGCTAAGAATTGAATATATGTTTTTTAATTGGATTCATGTGGTCAGTGTAGGGAATTTTTTTTGTGTAAGGTGCTTCTTGATTAGATGAATCTACAGCTAATTGATCGACTTCTTCGTTTCTATTTATACCAGAGTGAGATGGAGCCCACAGAAATGAGACGTTCTTTTGGGTGAGGCATATTATTTCCATTTCACTTTTGATTCGTATGAGAATAGGGTGTGAAGGGTGAGGTTGTCTTGAGCCAAGTAACGCACTCAGTGAATCTGTTATAAATAAGAAACGTGGTTGCTGTAGAGTCTTTGCACATTTTTATGGCTTCCAGAATTGCAGTGGTTTCTCCCGTGAATATACTACAATGATTCGGTAGTCGGATGGCAGATTTGTTATTTCCACAGATGTAAGCTGCTCCAGTTCCATTGCGATTTTTTGAAGCATCTGTATAGATTTGCAGGGTTTGGGGGTATTTTGATATAATTTTCTTGGAGAAGTTTTGTAGGAGACAGGGGTTGGTTGAATTTTTTGGATTTGGAGTGAGGGACGTATTAACATCTGGCTTCTTAGACATCCAGGGGGGAAAGTTAGAGTTTTGTTGGGGTGATAATTTGGATTGTTCAGATTCATAGTTGGCTCGTCTCACTCTTTCTCTAAAAGGAAGATTTTTTGTTTGCTTGGAGTCGTATATTCCATTGGGTGGGGCGTTTTTTGGAAAAATGACTTCAAATGCATTATTGTTGGGATAAGCAGAAATTTTTGCAATATAGTTTGAGGAAAGGAGTTGTCGACGTAAGTTTGAATTACATCTAATTTTTTTGATAATGTTTTCTCAGCGGTATCGTAGCAAATGGAACCGTAATCTAATTCACTTCTTATCAGTGATTTGTATAGGTTAAATAAGGTGATTGTACTAGCTCCCCATGTTGGGTTTGATGAAATTTTTAACATATTTATTCGGGAGTGGCATGACTGTTGAAGGACTTCTATGTGTGTTTTCCATTTGAGAGATCAATCTAAAGTGAGACCAAGAAAATTTACTTCTTCTACCCGCGTTAGCGGAGTTCTATATAAAAACAGATTAAAATTATGGGTGTGTGATTTAGTTGTTTTTTATTTATATTTGATGATTATTCTTCATTATGAACAGTTATAAATAGCTTTTAAATTAACTAAGCAATTGAAACAACGTTTACTAAAATTTTTAAATCAGTTTCAACTGTCGTAAAACAAAGTACCAAGGATAAAAATATGATTCTGAAAATTTCATGTCAATAGAAAATTTCGTTCTACTAATACAACCAATCAAACAAGTAAACCGTAGCGGGGCGAAGACTATGACTGTGACGTCACCGCATATGAATGTTAATGTGCACTAACATTACGCTTCTGACTGTTACGTCCTTCACGTAGAATTTATTTATTTTGAATTACTCACAAAATTTTTGTGTTAATAAAATAAAATGTGTGGACCTAATTTTAAAAAAGCAGACTCATTAAATCTTCCATCAGTGGACTTGCTAATGATTATGCAGCTTTTTAATTAAAAACACGAGTTTATTAAATTATAATTTTATACTATGTGACACATCGTTTTTGGCTGTTTTCCGGCAAGAATGATTAAAAATGTCAATATTTTCATAAATACATGCTCTCTCAAATGATATACAGGGCGATTCCAGATGTTTTAGTTTATTCCTAGTCTGGTGGACAAAATTACGGAGATAACGCTACAGGTTACTCAGTAAAAAGGAGCTTCTCCAAATGCTATTTATGATGATTGTGTAGTAGAAATTAAATCACCAATGTTGAAAAGAACAAGAAAAACTTATTTTGATGAAGCAGGTAATATTGGTTCTAAATGTTTACATCAGATTCGACTGCACATGCACCTCACTGGTAAAAAAAGCGATATTTGTTAGCGCCGATCCGGACTTTTAATAAAATAAAATAATTTCTCTTAAAACATATAATATACGCCAGTTTTGTTGATGATCTACTGGAAAAGATTACCTGTTTTTTGGAAAATAGCAGTATTTGATAAAATTTAATTTGCGAAGAAGTGACCCATTATTTTATTAAATAATTTTTGAACATTAATAACACCACAAGCTATAAAAACAATATTATCAACTTTTTTCATAAATTTAGCGTGTGGTTTTCAATAACCCTCTCAATATGGATTCACAACGTATTTTATAACGATTCTGATTGAAGAAAAATGAAATCCTAAAAATATACAAACAAAGTATGTTGACCTATCAGTGAGTGCTTCGAGTCTTTTTATGGTTTTCTGCCCTTCCATTTATTTTGCATCCTTATTAATAGAAATCAATGTTTTGTTAGATGTTTCATTCGTAGTACTTTTACATTCTGGAACCGCACAATATTTTTTATAGCTTTTTTATTCTGGTTCTGGTCCATTGTGTCGAATAGTTTAAATTATTTCTAAACGTTCTCATTCCACGAACATAACACTGTTTAGAGTCTGCTAAAACGTATAATAAAAAATAATATAAGCCAGCAAAGTACTGCTACTAGCTAAGTAGTCCTCTAACCGAAAACTGATCGGCGCGGTATCCGATCTCTGAACGAGATATTTCATATGCGATGACGTCACGCCTGAAATTCGGAGAAGAGCGCTGTTTAATGTTCATAATTTTTCTTAGGCAACTAAGGAGTCTCGCTGACATCTAATTTTTTGTACAGAGCCTCAAAATGATGTGCTCTTCCTAATGGTGAAATAAATAAAAATATGTAAATAAGTCCATTGTTCCAAAAAAATTTCATGGCAGATTTCGAAAGCTTGTTGCTTGCTGCTACATGCAACAAGCTTGAGAAAGTTGTCATAAAATTTTTGAGCATTTATCAATGTCCGGGAGTTATTCGGATAGAAAATTTTAAGACAATTAGAGAAAAAATACAGAGCTGAAACAATTTATTTGAAGGTGCAATTAGCAAAGGAACAATTAGAAGAGTGACAATTCGAAATATTGAATATTTGAAATTTCAAAATCGAAATAAATCAATATGTGTCCATAGCAACGTGTAATGTTGACATGATTGGGTGAAATTGTTCATAATGATAAAAAATGAGGACATTTGATTGGTTCTAGGAACTGTCAAAAATTTTTCAAAAATATGGAACTTGTTCCACATGTGATTACGTTTCATTCCGGCCAGAAGACCAATGTATTTTTGTATGGTTACATCAAAAATTTCTTCCAATTATTACCTTGGTTATGTTTGAAATAAGTTACAAAAAAGTAAAATGAATATTAACTATTTTACGGTTATTACTATTATCACTTAGCTATAAAAGTTAGCAATCGCCATTCCAGTTTGGCAATGAAGTGTGTATCCACGAGTACATTGATTTATTTTCGAAAAATATACAATTTCAAGACACTACACTATTCAAAATTGAAAAAACGGTCATTTTTAATGAAGATAAATTAACATTGAGAATACAATGATAAAAACTGACCAGCGCCACTAGATAATCAATATCAGGCAATAGTTGAAGTGAGAGAAAAGAGCACATGGACACACTTGCCAATAGCAAGTCTAGTAGTTGCATAGCAGCGTGCCGATCGATAAATCTCACCTTCTTAACTTGGCACTTCAGCTTTTCTATAGTTTAACGTGGCAATATCGAGTGTTTTTGGCCACATGCATGCATAGCTTCAAGTACATTTGCTATATCACCCAACATGATCAACAGAACGAACGAGAGCTGGAATAATATAAACGATAATGTATTTGAGCCGTCGTTGAGGACATATGAATAGGTGATTAAACATCTGTTCACATTTAGAGACTTCTGGGGAATTCTGAAAACAAAAAGGTATATTATGCGTATATACCTTATTCAATGAAATGATCTCGTTGACGAATCTTTTATATTCAGAAACGCGAAATAACAAGGAAATTTTTTTCAAAGAACGCAAAAGTTTTCAAGCGAAGCATTAGTGACCCGTTTTAAGTGCTTTGATGGTAATTTTAGGGCAAATTTTACGGAAGAGGTTGTTTTTGTAGTGGAAAGCGTCTTTTAAGGCTTTTAATTTACTAGCGACCCATTTTTAAGGATAAGGCCTTATACAGTGCGTCCATAAAGTAACGCATAAATTCATTATTAGCTAAATAAACAATAATATCAAAAATTCCCGAAACAGGTCAATTTTTGATTTTAATTTACTGTTTTTTCAAATTATAATGTTATTTACAGGGTGAACCATCTTCGTGTGATGACGTCATCGCCATTTTTTTTAAGTGGAACACCCCAATTTTTTTTCGATTTCCGGATTTCCCTTGATGAGTTGATTCCAAAAATGTATAACACTTTCTTTCAAATTGGTACAGGGTGGAGGAAAATAAAAAAAATTGAATTACCTACAAAATAAGAAATAAAAGAATAAACGTAATAAACACATTAAATGAAATTACGTATTTACTTACTACTACTTTAAACACCCCGTATAATTTTTAACATTGTATTTAACAGCTTAGTGATCCAAGACCCTCGACTAAAATTTTTATTGTTTGAAATTTTTTTCTGTCATTTTTTATCATTTGCCGGTAAAAACTGTCAACAACGTTAAAGTACATTTCTGTTATTGTTAACTCTGTAAACAAGGTACGTTTATGTGAAAACTATCTACAAAGAAATTTATCATATCATAATTTTGCAACTTCTTTTACAAAATGCGGTTAACCGAAAGTGAGAGGATTGAAATATTAATGATGATTGGTATTGGCGACAGGATGCGGAGTCAACAAGAGGTATGCAGATTATTTCATGAGATGCACCCAGATCGTGAACCCATTTCACAATCTACTGCAAGCAGAATAGAGCAAAAATACAGAGAATTAGGACATGTTAGGGATGCACCAAAGTCCGGTAGAACAAAAATTAATGAAAATATTCAAGAAGACATAATTTTGTCGGCAATAGAAAATCCACACTGCACAGTGCGAGGATTATCTAGGGATTTAGGTATTGGAAAGTCTTCAGTAGCAAACATTTTTAAAAAGGTGAAATACCATCCTTATAAAGTACGACTTATCCATGAATTGTCTGAAGACGATTTTGACCGAAGAACTGAATTCTGCGAGTATATGATGAACCAAAATAATTTCACTGACAACGTTTTATTTTCGGACGAGGCAACGTTTTATTTGAACGGGCATGTTAATAGGCAAAACACCCGTTATTGGTCTGATGAAAATCCACACTGGATACAAGAATGCCATACGCAAAGACCACAAAAAATCAACGTATGGGCTGGTATTGTGAGAAATACAATTATTGGTCCATATTTTTTTGACGAAAATTTAACAGGAGCATTGTATCTGGATTTCCTACAAAATACAATGATTCCTGATCTAATCCAGCTTTTTCCTGATATTCAAATACCCAACAATCTAGACCGTGGAATCTGGTTTCAACAGGATGGTGCACCGCCACATTTCGCTGTAACTGTGCGCGAGTTTTTAAACAGGACCTTTCCACAACGGTGGATAAGAAGAAGGGGAACAGTGGAATGGCCCGCTAGATCCCCTGATCTTACCCCATTGGACTTCTTTTTATAGGGTTATTTAAAATCTAAAGTTTATACTAACCGACCTGACAATATACGTGATCTAAAAGACCGAATCAGGCAAGAAATGCAGAACATAACACCCGCTATGCTACAAAATGTTGAAGAAGAATGTAATGTCAGTTTCTGTCATTGTCTAACAGTCAATGGAGAACAATTTGAACATTTATTGTAAATTTTCTTTTGTTTCTTTTGGGTAGTAAATCACAGTAATTTCATAATTATGTAATTACAATTTTTGTATTTTTTTCCACCCTGTACCAATTTGAAACAAAGTGTTATACATTTTTGGAATCAGCTCATCAAGGGAAATCGGAAATCGAAAAAAAATTGGGGTGTTCCACTTAAGAAAAATGGCGATGACGTCATCACACGAAGATGGTTCACCCTGTAAATAACATTATAATTTGAAAAAACAGTAAATTAAAATCAAAAATTGACCTGTTTCGGGAATTTTTAATATATTGTTTATTTAGCTAATAATGAATTTATGCGTTACTTTATGGACGCACTGTATATTTACTTGATTTAATAATAAAGATATAAATATAACAGGATAATATTGATATCAGATTATCCCTAATATCAATATATTTTTGTTTTTGTTATATAACGCAGGTCTATTTATGCGACTTATGCTATACACCAACGCCGGGAGAACTCTTCTCCTAACTGGGAATTTTGTCGAACTAAACTAGTGTTCTAACCAGTAATAGCCGCCCTTAAAGCACTTCAGAGCTATATGGTGACATCTAGGCTAGTATGGGAATGCGGCGAAGAACTTAGAAGACTGGCGACTCGGAACAGTGTAACACTGGAGTGGGTCCCAGGTCATAAAGGAATCGCAGGCAATGAAAAAGCTGACGAGCTCGCAAGAGTAGGATCGTCAACTCTGATGAACAGACCCGAACCTGCTGTGGGCATCCCCATCATGGTTGAAAGAACAACACAATAAACACTGGAAGAATACGACCAGGCAAATACATGGGAAGAAATTCATAAAAGAACCATCAGAAAAAGTAGCGAAAGAACTGCTCTCAATGAGCAGGAACAAACTACGCACCATTACGGGGCTACTTACGGGACACTTTCCCACAAAGGAGCACCTAAACAAAATAGGGCTGTACAACGGAGACCTCACATGCAGAAGATGCAAAAAGGATACCGAAACAGCTCTGCATATACTATGCAAATGTGAGTCGCTTGACCACAGAAGGCAGAAACTGTATGGTACACCCCAAATTACTCCAGAAGACTTCTACAACCAACCAGCAAAGAACCTGTATGAGCTAATACAGGGAGCGGAATGACTGAATAGGTTGTAGTCAGAACACTAGGAGTATCCACAATAAGCCCAGGAGGCTGAGGTGGGACCGGTGAAGGGACGGCTCCTTAGAAAAAAAAAATCCAGTAATAGGAATCTTTATCTAGCCCAACATCCATTTACTTGCGGCCTTGATATTACGTCTCATCCAGAAGACGGCATATCTACATTATACCTCATCATTGGTGTAACGCCTACAAGCCTAATGCTAATGCCTAATGCTACATCCCTTTTAGCTGTAACAGAACTGGATTACCAATTTTCGATAACTTAACCGTAAGTATAAATGACAAGCCCTATCACATTTCACCGCTTAGTAAAATTAAATATCTAGGGGTCATCATTGATTCACATTTAAGGTGGGACTCTCACATTGAATATATTATTAAAAAACTACAGATTATTTTATACAAATTCAAATACCTTAAAAACATATTACCAACCCACCTCCTAAAAACACTATACTACGCACTTGTGGAAAGCCATATCCGCTATGGAATACTGGGATGGGGAGCTGCAGCGAAAACGTACATACACCTTTTAGAAATATGTCAGAAACGATTTCTAAAACTCATTTTTTCTAAAGATCGACAGTACAACTCTAATCAAATGTACCTAGAAACAAATATTATGGACATCAGACAATTATACTTCTTTCACACTCTTATAAAATATCACACCAAAAAACAAACAGCATTACTAGCTAACTATCCATACAATACAAGAAATCGAAATCAACACCTAGTTCCCTATATGATGAAAACAGTAACACAACGTTCCTTCAATTACTTGGCACCAAAATTTTATAATAGTTTACCTGAACGAATAAAAACATCTATATATCCACCTCAATTCAAAAATGCACTGAAAGTATTCGTTCATGAGAATCCAAGACAATTAATTCATCGCCATTTTGATGCATATATGTGATCTGAACAAATCATGATCTTAATAGGTTACAGTGTACTGCTTGCATAAACAAGGAGAAACTTGTTATTATTCTGTATTGTTGTGTATTTCTTTTTATTTCGGTTGTTATTCGGTTATTATTTATAAATTTATTATTTATTATTTATAAGTATATTATATATTATATTATCATTTGTATTTTTAGGAAATATTTATAAGTACACTTTTATGTGATGTATGTATTGTATGTAATAATTTTATTAACCTTTTTATATTTACGCGAAACAAGTGGAACAGCACTTATCGCTCATTACCTTTATTCATCATATTTTACTGTGAGATACTCCTTTGTATTGTTATTTATTGCATAAAGATTATTATTACTCACTCTAGTCTAAAAGGCTTCACTAGATGCTGTACGGGCTCTAAGACGGTATTTTCCCATACACATATCTTGTATTATTTTAAGTACGCTGATTGCTGATTGTCTGTTAACTCAGAGATTTTTCGCAATCTCAAGCCTATTCAATAATTAATTACTCAGACGCTATTATTGATAAATGTATTGCCACGGCAGAACTTTGTTTTTATAAATCTCGAAACAGAGCGTACACTATTACATTTTAATTACAGCATAAAACAAAGCTATCACTGGAATCGTAATTGTTGAATTTCGGATTTAGTTTTGCAAACTACATTAACATCAAAAACATCATTCGAATGGATTCGCCGGAATAAATCTGCAATCGACATTTTGTTTTAAATGAGCAATGGAACGGCACTAATGCATTTTGAATATGCGAAGTGATTAACAAAATTTATTTTAAAAACAAATTTTATTTGGAATTGTCGTCCATTAATCGTTTCAATCCAATTCTACGTAGATATGAAAACATTTTATTAGCAGTAAATACAAATAGAATGCAGAGTTTGGATAAATAATTGTTACTACAATGCCTTTCATTTATTTATACATTAGTTTCATAAATAATCCAAAAAATACATATGAAGTAATATTGATAAAATGTTTTGTTTCTTCCTAATTTGTTTTTTTTTTTTTCAGCGACATGGACACTGGTATGGGAATACCGTTGAGGCTGCACAATTGGTAATGATAGAAGAACCATATAATGTGAACTAATTATGTAAGTAAAACACACAAATTATAACCTGCATGTACAAATGTGGTGAGACACATTAACCCTAATTATTTCACTGTAAGAAATTCGAAAAACAATATGCAAGTCACATTTTACAAAATGATTTGTGGATATTTCTTCAATAAAAATGAATATTCATCTGTTATTTTGTCCAAGCGGTCTGAAACGACGCTAACCCTATACTTTGACCACATGTTTTATACAGGGTGTTTTCAAATGACCCTTACAACGTTTGCAACAACATCTCTTTCAATTTGTTGGCTGCTTAATTCTTTTGTTAATAAAATCACAAGTTTGGACAAGTATTTTGAAACAATCTTCTCCGAATGTTCTCATTGCTCTTCCATTAATTAGTTCCTGTTACATATTCTAACCATCAGTAGTTTGGTAGTTATTGAAAAAAATACAAGAACAATATTCATTTTATTCAATTATTAAAAAGTGATCTTGCAGACTTCATGAAATCATTAAATATCTTGAGAACTACAAATTTTTTGATATGTAAAGGTTTCTCATTTTCCACGTGAAAACCATTGAGGAATACAAAATTAAATGGAAATTGCTCCAAATGTCAATGGCGTGAAAAATAGGAGAGGAATGGTAACACATTCTTCCAAATCTACACCACTGGCTTGAAAATTGAAAAATATTTTTCCACCGAAACATGCCCTTTCACATTTAAAAACAACCTGCCAGATGCCAAATCAATTCATCCATCCATTTTAAAGTTATCGAATTAAAACATTTAATTTTTCAAAACTTAAGCACCCTGTATTCCGAAAAGTAGATGTTCTGGACCCCTTAATCCTTATATCATTTCGACCAATTTTACGAGAGGAATCTACATGCAAACGTTGTAAGTGTCATTTGAAAACACCCTGTATAATTCTCAACAACCAACTCATCATATTATTAGTACAACTATTCTTTCAAATAATTTCCAAAATGAAATTATCAACCAATGCGGTGTCTGTTTTAGAATATTTTTCTTTGAATAATTACATTCCACTAGTAGTCATAATTCCAGTACCACCCAAGTAGCAATTTAAATTCTATAAGGTTTGAATAAACAGCTACAAGATATGTCTTATAGGATACTTAAATTCTTATAACGGTCTACAAAACAATTATATTATCCTTATACAACTGAAAAGGGCCCATTTTTATACAACTGTTTGGTTGTATAGGTTAGGTTAGGTTAGGTTTGTGGTGAGTGGGTCTATAAGGCCCTCCACTGCGACTCACAAGAGTCTATTGTGGCTCACACCTATTCAGATTTCACCAAACAAATTCAGCTTCTTAACAAAGCCATTATTTTATTTGGTGAATGATATTTCAGGTCCGAGGGCGAGAGAGACCCTGACAAACATCAGATACCTGATTCGAGCCGCGGCGGGGCAGGCACAAATTATATGCTCTGCTGTTTCATCATCTTCCAAACAAAGACGGCAAGTCGGGTCTTCCGACAGTCCAAGTTTTAGCATATGATGATTCAGATGATAGTGGCCTGTTAAGGCCTGTTAAACAACGTAGGTCATGCCTGCTATGGTCTAACATTTGTTTGGAGACATACTTCGAAGGATGTATAAAAGCCTTTGAATGAACCAATCCTGGTTGTTTTATGAAAACAGAGCTAATTTGAGAAAGTTAGAAGTGCATTTGAACTTATTCTTCAACGACCTTTTCAAATCTGTTATCATTTTCTATGAACGCTATTTGGTGAAAAAGTTAGCTCGCGTTTGACAGTTTTGTACAGGATAGAATCAACAAATCAAAACAAAAACATCAATAAAAAATAAGTGACTCCAATAACAACAATTTAAAATCAATGTATTGTTCCAAATTCATCAATTTTATCAATATATTTCCAATTATAAAATATATATATTTTATTTTGTCATTCACCAGCTAGTTCTGGTATAAATTATTTACCAATAACATGAAAATCAGGCAGAATCAGAAAGATCAATAATGGGCAATAATGCCACAACTCACTTCATATTATGTACATTAACTTGAAAGAAACTTTATTTGCTCATTAACATTTTCACATTTATATTTAAACCTCACAGACACAGAACACAGAAAATCACTTAAAAGCCCATAACCCCAACTAACATGTACAAAACGAAATATTGAAACTACTAAACGGTCGTATAAATTCTCATTACGCTATCTCTGAAATCAAATTAATATGCGATTTGATAATACATTCTCCTGTCTGAACTTTGTTCCGTTACACCCATATATTCACGAGATAATTCGTTCTAGCTTGGGCCATTTTGCTGTATTCACGATTGTTCTTTGCTCTCCTAACTTACCTTGTCAACAACAATTTGGTTAATTACCTATTGGATCACTAATTTAAACTATTTTTAATATTTTTGTTGAAAATATTTCCCATTATTCATGAAATCATGAAAATAAAGTATCTAGATCGGAACATAAATTTCTAAAGCAACAGACGGAAAATAGAAAACTATACAGGGTGGTCCATCAATAATTACATGCAGCGTAAGCTAAAGCTATGGTTTATTTACGATAAAAAGACGATGACGTTGCAAAACTGTATATTGTAATGTGGCCAGCGTGTAGGTTTTTTGATTTATTGACAGGAAGCTGGAGTCAATGTGACAGTGACTCCTTTTTTATTCGCCTGTACCTCGTAAGGCATAAATCGAAGGTGCCTTTTTACATACAAAAGGCTTCAATGGTAGTAATATGGTAATATGTAATATGTGATGCTGTCATTACTAATGTCAATGAAGGTTATAAAGTGTCATATTACACACATCTACTTCTCGCCCTTATCTATCACTTCCCGCCCTGACCGCCCTCTAAAATCTATTTTAGATGAATTTTTCCATATTTAAAAATATAACATATTGATGGATATTATAATACCTATTTCTGGAGGGGTACAATCCATCAATTCTTCATCGGAGGACATTTTTCTTGATTTATTATTCGCGAACTTGATATCCATCCGACTTCATCTGACATTTATTTATATTGGTGACAGTAGTTGTCAAATGTAATATTTTAGGTGTGTTCGGAATGAAACAAAGATTTATTAATTTTGGTCCGGGATATTATGGTTGTTGATAATAGTATTTCTTCAACGAGTGCAGAATGATGGCTATTATTCACGCGGATGAAGTTTCTTAAACAAGTGAGCGCAGCGAGTGAGTTTTGGAATCATCCAAGTAAATAATAGCTATTCTACACAAGTAGAATACTATACTTTCTGCACGACTAAAAAGAAAAAACTTCCAGTGAGGATCGAACCTCGATCGTCCGCGCCATAGTCAATCACATATTTTTAAACCGAACCCTTACATTTATAAATGAAATTAATTCCGGGAGGCGTATATATTCACTATCGCTACTATTTTCCATTTTTTCATCCCATACTACGTGAAATTATGATTTTATAATTATTTTGACGTTTCAAACGACGCGCTGTCAGAAGCGATTTGCGTTCTTAGGTATTTGATGTTTTAAAGAGACGATTTGATTTATTCATTTTAATTCATTCTAGCGTGAATTCTTATAATAATAGGATGTGATTGGCTAACGAGAGTATATTCTTTTTATTATTCACTGGTGTGAAGAATTTATATTAATATGCAGCTAAATATGTAAAAATAATTTGTGCGCGTTATTATTTAGTCGTGGAGAAAGTAGTATACAAACCTCGGTAGGAAGTTTCATTCCTGTCTCGAGATAATAGCTACGCTCCGCGTCTCGGTTAACTAACTATTTTCTCGACAGTAATGAAACTCTTTCACATGAAGAATACAATGACAAACTCTAGGAAAATCAAGAACCTTAGAAGAAATCAATCTAAGCATCAACCATTTTAGGGAAATTTAATTATAATATAATTCATTGTAGAAAATAATATCACAAGTCTTAATAATCTAACTTGATAATTGAAAGCATTCAACTTTATGAAAAATATAATTTATATCATTTGTAGTGATAATTATTAAAGTGATTGGTACTACTCGCGACTCTTACAGTACTAATCGGGCTCCATTGCAGTAATCTATTAAAAATAGATACATAACCATCTCTTGGCATTTACTGTTCCGCTTTTCCGCTTCAATTAGTAACGAAGATAACTATTTCTACAATATTGGAGAAATGAGGGACTTAGAAGCACCAGAATAACTTGTAATTGCCTAAGACGATGTCAAAACTGCTGATCTGGCGACATCTTGAAGTTTTGCCAACCCGTTAGCTGAAAATCGCACTGCCTTGTTGTAATTTTTTTTTTTCATTCTGTTATTTAACGTCGGTCTATTTCTGCGACTGTGGCTAATCACCGACGCCGGGAGCACTCTACCCCTAACCGGAAATTTTGGCGAACCCACTAGTGTTCCAACCAGTGGTAGCGTTCTTTAACGAGCCCAACATCCATGGACTCGGGACCTCGGTTTTACGTCTCCTCCGAAAGACGGCATATCTACATTATACCTCGTGCTCATTGGTATAATGCCTGCGAGCTGTGATATGCTAGTCCGCTGCAGGCTGTACGGGCCCCATACGATGGTTTTCCCTGGCATGGTCGTCACCCATCCAAGTACTAACCATGTCCGACCTTGCTTGACTGTAATTATCGCATCGAACGCGTTCCACTACAGTGCTGGGTCGTCGCCCGATGTAAAAATTGCACTTCTGGTTATTTTATATTTATTGTAGAGAGATTCAAGAATAGCATGAACTCCTTAAGTACTACTTAAATCTACTATGAAGTAATATAAAACTTTGTTCCTACTTAGCACCGTTGACATGTCCTAAGCGGGTTATTTTAATTGATAATCCAATTAAAAAGTTCGAATATATACGAACAATAATAACACCAGTCCAATGACTACTAATATTTTTTGACATCCGCAAATTAACGAGCACAAATCGCTATAATTAAAATAATGCGTAGCGTTCAATAAAAAAATATATTAATTGGTGAAGTAATGAACCATATTCCATTAGAGAGCTGGATTTATTCTTTTCAAAAATTTTCAATTCAATCAGGATTTCAAAAAATAAATTGCATGTTATATAAAGTTATGTTACGATAATGAATATAACTATGTATTAATAGTATACATCGACGTTTAAATGAAATTATTTTCAGTGTACACCACAGTGTATACTGAAATACAGGGTATTCCTGATTTTTTCAAACTTACGCTTTTATCGTATAATTTTAGCTTCTAAATAATTTTATTATTATATTTTTGAGTCCATATTTTTTCTCTTGGCTACTCATTCTATCACAAGATATGTTCTTATTTAGGTTGGCGAGGATATCAACTCTGAATCACCCTGTACAGAGGGCCCGAAAGTCTGGAAACAACCAATTATTTAGTAAGTTTGTTCTATGAGGTTATCTAAAACCCACATTTTCTCTTCCTCTTTAATTACATGATTCACAGCATCTCTCCAGTTCTCTTCAGTTATTGTTGTCAATGAGTACTTCATTAGTTCACGAACATCTTTGATTTCAAATGTTTTATTATGTCTAGCTACATAACCTTTCATTTGGGCCCATATTAACTCTATCGCATTTAATTCACAATGGTATGGCGGCAAACGAAGCACTGTTATCCCACGATTCTGGGCTATTTAATTATTAAAAAAACTTTTTGAATTGTAGCTTGTGATCTGAAGTAACCTTCAAAAGTTTTTTTTCCAACATATCATCTTCAAATGGTATATCTTTTACGATTAACCAATTTCTAATATCAGCTTTTCTCCAAGAGGTAGATGGAAGATTTTCTGTTAATCGCGAATGATAAGTGGCATTGTCCATAACGATTACAGCATTATTTGGAATTATTTCGACCATTTGTGTAAAATACTCTTCAAAAACATCTGCAGTCATTTCTTCATGATAGTCTTTGGTTGATGTTGACTGAAACTCCAGTAAACCACCTTCAACAAACCCTTGATTGCATCCAATATGCGTTATTATTAGTCGGCGACCTTTACCGATAGGAGTTTTTAGTCCAGTAGATAAACCTTCTATGAAAGCTTGACGACTGGTTCTAATACTTTTGTCCTGCCATATATTTTTTTCACTGAATGTCCTTCATTGAGCCATGTCTCATCTAGATAATAGATTTGTCTTCCCTCCTGTCTGTATTTTCGGATATCTCGTAAATACTGTCGTCTCCAACATATTATTTGCTCGTTGTCGATTAGCACTTATTAGCGACTTTGCTTCTCCCAAGTAAAATTTAATTTGTGTAATATTTTCCACAAAGTTTTTCTCCCTATGTCAGGCAAATTCTCGTCCTCCTTTACCATTCTTAGAATTATGTCGAGGGTTGGGATCTCTTTTTTAAAATATAATTCGTGTACTTTTCGTCTTATTGTATTTTGCTTATGTTCATCAAGGTCAAGTGGTTTTATTCCAGTTGACTTTTTAGGTGGAGATATATTTCTATTTTTCCTCTCCCTTAGAAGCCTGTGAATAGTAGATTCACTAACTCCTGTTATATTGGAACTTGTCGAAACTATATTTCTAACAGTCGCAGCCGGCATTTGATGTACAACAGCATCACGCATATTTAACACTACAGTCTTCGTTTGTGAGCTAAGCACGCTCTTACACTTTACTGGGGTGAAACTTGAAGACATTTTTCACAACACAGTTAACACTTATGGAACGTAAGCGACTCTGAGCAAAACAAATTATACAAATTTGGGCGAGACCAAGTTTCACCGTATATACCTGCAAAATTTCTAAGTAGTCGTTACGACAATCCCTAGTAGGACCCTATTGTAATGTTTTTTGCAAATTATCAAGTTGTTCCAACTAACCGAATTTAGATTCATATTACCTTTATATATCAGATCGGGTATGAAATTAAATAGTAAATAAATTCCTTAGATGAACGGTGACGCGTATGGTTTACTACCTGACTAGCATCTGTGACCTTTTCGCGTGCTGTCAGACAATAAGAAACAGACTATAAGTAAGTCCCAATTGTACAAAATTTGGGGTACACCTATTTTGGGATACGGAGATTCTATAGGTATTTAATATTCGCAATGTTGCCAGGTTTTCCGTTTATTATATAACTTTGGTTTTTTAAATCATTCACCCTGTATATTCAGTGATTATTGGAATCTCCTACTCAATACGAGTTCAACCAATAATACTTATGATTTTATGTTGTCTGAAAGATCTGAAACACATGAAACATAAGTCTGGCAACGCCTATTTGTAAACTGAATTTTTCAAGTATCCTCAATAAAAATAATCTTTAGGATTGCAATCAGTTGAACGTCGTGGAGGCCATTCAACTCTATCTCGTCCACCAATCCATCGTCCGGGAAATATCTCAGCTAAATAACGCCGAACATGTATACCAAAATAAGCTGGAGCTCCAGCCTGCTGAAATCATATCATATTAAAATTGGCTCCAAGCAAGTTTCTCAGTGTAGGTACGAATTCATTTCTACTAATTATTAATGATATAAGAAAAACATCAAATCTGGCAACATTGCAAATATCAAATCTGGAATCTACGAATCCCAAAAAAGGTGTACCTCAAATTTAGTACTATCAGGACTAGCAATTTACGAGATAATTGGCCGTTTCCAGACTTTTGGGCCACTCTGTATATGTATCACAATTCTTGATTAGATATTTCCAGTAGATGTCAACTAAACTCACGCGTTTCCACTTTTGGAATTCTCCGGATGAACATGAGCAATGAGCATCAGGAAGAGTGTCAAACAATGCTTAACGTAGAGATCTCCATTAGCGAATGTTATTTGATTTGCCAAATCAATATTGGCTGTATTCTCAGCGATCACTCCAATAATTGTAACTGGTTAATGTACTATATCCGATTGCAGTAGCATTTGATTGTAAACAGAATATTCGATTACAAGTCGAATGAAATGTGTTTGTGCGGGTCTTAAATTTTTATCCGAAGTTTGAAAAATAATTGATGGCCTTACTGACGGTTGGCGATTAAGTACTTCATCGATTTCAAAAGTTTTCATGCATTCTACTTTATATTTGTTTTCAATAGTTACAATTGAGTGATTGCAGAAAAAATGTTGTATGTATCACGAGCAAAAACGTGACATTATTGCTTTCGAGTAATTACTCCCAAGCAATAATGTATCACTTTGAATAACTATTTTATCAATGCATCATTGCAATGTTACTTTTAATTAAGATCTAACTACATGGAGGCAGGTATTATATTTATGTTTCTTAGTAGTACCAAAAAATCAATCCTCTTGAAAATTTTCACCTTACACCAATAATATATAAATTTTCAGAAATAGATTATCCATTTATAAAATATGCATCATACATCCATGAATAATAGATGGGAATTTTCAAATAAACTTCGTTTGAAAATTCCATTGAATTCAGTAAATGGAAATGGATACAAATAAATTGACCCTTGGAAATGTTATCGTACGCCCATGGTGTTATGTTGTTGACGGGTTCTTACATGTATGAACTTAGGATATTTAATGAAACTCTTAATTTTCTTCAACATTTATTTTAGGTCGACATGATACATCAATCTGACAAATAATCAACTGATGACTAAGTTGTTTCCAACGAAACTATTAAAAATAACCTTAAGGAGACTTCACATAACACGCCCCTTTTTTTTATAAATAAAAGAACACTAACGACAAATAACAAAAATAGAAGTAAACAATTTACCAGAATAACCTCAGTCATTTTCTGAAAATGTAAACCGTCTGGGTCTAACTATTGTTCTACCACTTCTGGTTTGAACAGAACTTTGTACAACTTTGGGTTGAACATCAGGCTCTGAAGCTAGTGATTCTAAATCGAAAAAAACTACTTGAACTTTCGTTATTTTCTAAAACAGCACTACGTGCTGCAGAAGCCGGTTTTAGAATATGTTTTCTGTTGCGACGATACTGAACACTATCAGGAGTTCTTACGGTATAAGATCTAGGAAAAGGACCAACCTCAACTACTGTTGCTGGAAACCATGGGGACGAGGGACATTTCTGATAATAAACCTCATCTCCACATTCTAATGTTGACAAATCTTTGACTGGCTTATTATTATAATTTTCCTGTATATTCGCCTGTTTCTTTTTAATAAAATTATTATACTGATCAAAATCTATAAGTTTGGGTTTTAAAACATTTTCACTTACAGGTAATTTCGTCCTTAAAGTACGAGACATTAGCAACTGTGCTGGAGAATAGCCACATTCGAGTTCAGTATTTCTGTATTGCAAAATACCAATGTACGGATCTGAATTGTGTTCTAGACATTTGTTAAAAATACCTTTAATAGTTTGTACTGTCCTTTCAACAAGTCCATTGCTTTGAGGATAGTTTGGACTAGACGTTTGAGCCGTAATGTGCCAATCATTCAAAAATGACCTATATTCATAGGACGAAAATGGGGGACCATTATCAGACATAACTACCATAGGTATGCCATGTCTGGCAAACATCGATTTTAAAGTCATTATCACTTCCTTCGCGCTAGTATTGGTCATTGGATAAATTTCAAAAAACTTCGAATAATAATCCACCAATAGTAAATATGTGACTTTAGCGTAATTGAAAAAATCAACGGCGACTTTTTGCCATGGAAGCGTAGACGGTTCGTGTGGTAGGAGGGACTCATGACTATTAGACCTTCTGTATTTAATACAAGACTGACAATTTTCCACTTTATTTTTTATGTCAACTGACATGTTTGGCCAGTAGACTACTGAACGAGCGAGACGGAGACATTTATCAATGCCCAAATGACCTTCATGGATTATATTTAATATACATTTTTGTAAAGACTTAGGAATTACTATTTGATTATTTTTAAAGACAATACCATTGACAACATGTAATTCCGATTGATAATTGTAGTATGGTTTGACTTCTGAATCAACACCACTTTTTGAATTCGGCCAACCATTAAAATAGAATTTGCTTACTGACTGTAAAATTTCATCTGACAGAGTAGCTGACTTAATTTCTTCCAATTTTTCAGGCGAAACAGCGACATTATCAACAAGTAAATGGACGTGTATATTTAATTCCTCTTCGACTGTATCACAATTATCTGCAGACTCAACAGGAGCCCGACTCAAAGTGTCTGCAATAAATAGATATTTTCCGGGGACATAAGTAACATCTAAGTCAAAAAGCTGTAGATTTAACATCATTCTCTGAAGTCTTACTGGAACTTCAGCTAACGGTTTTCTAAATAAACTAACTAATGGTTTATGGTCCGTTTCGACAGTGACTTTACGACCATAAATGTACTGCTTAAAACGAGTACTTCTGACACCATGTTATGTTGTTGACGGGTTCTTACATGTATGAACTTAGGATATTTAATGAAACTCTTAATTTTCTTCAACATTTATTTTAGGTCGACATGATACATCAATCTGACAAATAATCAACTGATGACTAAGTTGTTTCCAACGAAACTATTAAAAATAACCTTAAGGAGACTTCACATAACACATGGTATACATGGTGACGATGAGGGTTACAAGGTAATGGTTTGGTGGTGACAGTCAGACAAAAAACGCTAAACTCGCTGATGTTGGAAAATTGGCATTCCACATAAATTCTTCTATTGACAATCTCCTATCGTTAAACTTGATGGGGTTATACAATCAACGATCTCCTGAAACAACGTTCATTTCGATTTAAGAAATTGGTAACCATAAAATAAGTGCCTGATTTGCATATAATGGGCTGTATCGAAAATTATAGGGACAGCAGTAACACATTTGCAGGGTAAACGCGATAACTTCCTAAACGTCCTTGCTAAAAATGTCAAAAGATCAACTAGCATGCAACCAGTGAATTTTTTATTGCACTTGGTCATGCACGATACCTTTTCCTGTTAAACTATTTTAAATCCAACAAAGAGTTCATTGACTAAAGCCTTTATCTCCATTTAAATTAACAATGTCTGTCTCATGAAAATATAGCAATAATGATACTAAAGGCTTTTGTCCACGACTATTCAATGATTTCAACATTCTACGTGTGCTTCTTCAAGTATAATGACATACATTATTCATAACTGAATAATAGGTGTGAATAGTAGGTGTGGATAATGGAGAGGTCATATGACACATAATTATATTGAAGATTATTCATGCAAACAACACAATATATTAATAGCCCAAGGTGGTGGAGACTATTATTATTATTGATCGAGCACCAAGATTATTTCGCGAGGGGCTTTGCCCCGAGTAATTCATAGTCGTGGACAAAATATTGTATTCTACTCGTATATTATGGCTATTATTACATGCTTGTTGAATAATATACTATTATTGACTTCACAAGGTACAAAAAACAGAAATTGTATAACCATATTGGCAGATAAAAGGCAGAGTTCAGATAGATCTAAAGAGTATCCAACGAGACCTTTGAAGGCTCTGCTCTTCCACTCAACCCGTTTATAGTAAAGTTATGTATTCAACAAAAGTGTAATGACTAAGTGTTCATTGCATGCGACATTGGACAACACGTTGAGTGCATAAACACTTTTCGCATACGAGTTGCATACAATATTTTTTCCAAGTTTATGCAAAAACCAACCTTTAGGTTGGCGTTTGTCGTGATGATGAAACGTTGTGATAAAATGACAGATAAGTACAATCAGGAACTAGTTTTTCCAGTGACAAAAATGTGTGTAGGATGAGGAAGAATATATGGGCAACAGTAAAGTAGCATAGAAATGTTAATTCCGTCACAACCGCTTACATTGGACTTATGGATTTCATTCAACACAGTTCCTAGTTCTTTAAAATGCTCCTTTTAGAGTTCAAGCAGTATGTCCTGGAACACACAGTAAGGTGCCTAGTTCATTGAATTGCTCGAGGAAATCCCACACCGTTAAACAAGAACTTTCCACTTGAAAGATAATTTTTCAATAGATATCGACTAATGGTTTTATAACTTTCCAATACATATCGAAAAATGGTTCTATATCACTAACGCCTCACGGAGTTTCAAAATATTTCCAAAATCGTGACCCTTAGAAGTGTAATTCAATGTCTTTCAGGACATATAGCTCAAGAAGTAGTTGTTTCTTCTAAGTGAACGGTCACGTTTTGTGAAATATTTTAAAAGCTTATTGAGGCGTTAATGGTATAAAACATTTATCATTAAACTATATTGGTAACGCGCTTTACGGAATAAGACAACTTTACAGGAAACGTGTCACGTGTTTGTCCGCGATGGACTCCTAAACTACTCAACCGATTCCAATCAAATTTGAATACCGTGTTCAGTTT
Organism: Galerucella pusilla; assembly: GCA_910591695.1. Lineage (NCBI taxonomy): Eukaryota > Metazoa > Arthropoda > Insecta > Coleoptera > Chrysomelidae > Galerucella > Galerucella pusilla. The sequence goes on from CAJUYI010000777.1 coordinate 74,459, forward strand.
GATCCAGCATGGAAGATAGGATAGCTTACATCTTAATTTATGACCGCAATATTATTTTATTGCAAACTATTTTTCTTTATTTGTTAGCTCCAAACGATTCTTGCAAATGGCAACATCTGTTAACTGGATTGGGTGAGTATTCAATAGATGGCACGCTATGTCAAACTTCCAAACGTTTCATATAAGCTGCAATTTAATAGCATAACCACCTCATGTTGCTCAGGCTACAGTATGGGTTAAATGTATTTTTTATGGGAAAAATATGAGCAAAACATTAACCACAGCAACGCGTGGCCGTGTCAGCTAGTTGTTTAAAGATCCACTTTTCATATAAATCGTTTTTGGATATCTACCATGGTAGGTAAAAGATTACTTATAAATAAAAACAAATATTAAAAATTGGTCGTGTTCCTCTTGATGGTATATTCTAGATGGCTACTGAGTTCCATGAAAATCGATTCAGCCATTGTTGAAGCTAGCCCATACACACTACAATTTCATACATAATAAAAATAATAAAAATTAGATACTTAGATAGATTGATATAGATTAGATATAAAACATTCAATACGTATTCAACATGTTTTTTTTGTAGTGGTTGATTGAAACATCATTATTACTGGTTATGAATTATTCATCAGAATCATTATTAGAATCATTACCCTGTGTATTATTTTGGACAGATGGAATTTATAACTGTGAATCTCGATCAAATCGACTTTATTATGTGATTGGAAAAGTTCAATTATTGTCGATCTATTGCTACTCGCGATACCAAATTGTTCCGGAGTTAGGATCTCAATCCACTAAAGCAAGTTACTGTTATTAGAAACTCTTTTCAAATGTTCCAACATGAATATGGAAACAAAAAATATTTGAATACTGAAAGCTCAAATACAGAAAGAACCCAAAGCATAATAAGCCACATAAGGTAAATTGTTGGGAAAACGAATTTAAAGTTTTGAAAAAATATTAAAAATCAATCGGAGATTTTTGGTTAATTAATGTTATATACTTTGTTACGACTAGTACTGGTATTCAAATTCCGCTATTCCTCGGAATAAAAAAAAAATGAAATGTGTGCAGAAAAAAAAATTTATAAAAAAAATGAGGCTTGTTACATTATTGTTTCAAAACAAAACATTGAAAACTTTAAAACCACTTTGGTCAAAAGTACGAAAAAATTAGGTTAAAAGGGACTTATTTCGAATTCGTCAGCGCCTTCAGTTTCAGGGTTTTCATTAAATGAGCATTGTAAGGAAGAAAAAAATTCATGATGAACAGAAGGCATATAAGGTAGTAGTGATTTGACGTTATCTAGCTTCTTTTTTAATATTTTCATTGGTTTCAAGTATTTTGGGCGCAATTCAGGAAGCAATGTCTGAGTGGGGAGTCCTTTTTCAGTGATAGAGACTGTTTTGTAGTTGTCATTGACGGCATATTTCACGTAAATAACTTTATTTTTATCAGGTTTGAAATGAAAGGAAAATGCACTACAGAAATTAAGGTTTTCGTTGTCTTCCATACGCAGATTTTTTTGATGTTAGTTAGGATGGATTGAAAATTCAGAAAATAACTTTGATTCATAATAGTCAAGTTGAAGGGATGTTTTATATTAGATTCTCTTATAAGTTGGTGCCAATCACTTGGGGAGTAGATAAGTGGGGCATACTTTTTGTGGCGCTTTTCGATGGGAGTAAAATCTCTGTCTACATTCTCTTGTCTCCACCTGCTTTTGGTAGTTCGTTTGGGGGAATAAGGTTTAGGTCTTTTTGTCGTAGTTGGGCCCTCACTATTTTCACTCGCCATATCATTTACATCAGACTCCTAGAATATAAATGCAATAGTATAACAAGCTACTAATTTTTTACATTAGAATGCTCAAGTACAAAACTGTGACAAGCCACATTATCAAAAAAAAACTTACCTGCTAATTATTAGGTTAATTTTCATTGTCACTAGGACTATAATCCTTATAGAGATCACTGTCATCTACGGGTGATTCAACATATCACTAAAACTGCTCATTTCTTAACTTTATAGCAAAACACTACAGCACGAACTAATCGGTATCCGCCATTTTCTGTGGCTTGTCAATATTCAACACAAAATAGTCTCTAAAAAGTAGAGAGTTGCAACAACATGATTTCTCGATTGTGGTGGCATTCATTGACAAATAGCTAAGCTCTCTGTCAAGTGGCTTGTTATATTATTGCATTATTCTATTACATAGTGAAATAGATTTTGGAAAATGTGTGGCTTGTTATTGTTTCACATTGAGGCCTCCAGTTTCATTAGATACTATATACTAATATATACTACTCCCGTTTAACATAGAAGTGTAATTCAATATCTGTAGGGGCATATATCCCGAGGAGTAGTTGCTGCTGTCATGGTTTTTCAATTCTTCATAATTCGTTATAATGATATTAGGTCGATTATCTTTGATATCTATAACTTTATTATGCTTGAAAACAATAAACTGATCCCTAATTCCATAATGAAACAATTCGACATGTGTTTATGTTCGAGGATAACACTCATCTTCCTTTTTTATGTAAAATTACAATGGAGAAAGTAAGTGTAGTAAACATAAATTCACTTCACTTCCGATTTCTGCAGTATTTTCCAACTACATAACCTTCAAACGCGGCTCTATTTGCAGAGCACTTAGCTAAAGCTCGAGTATACACACACCACACAATGTCAGTTAATAAAACGATACATATTCCAATAAAAGAGGCTGAAAACGATGGATCGGAAAACCAGTTATACTAAAACGATATATTTTTCTCGATTTTTGTGGTGTATTCATTATTTCCTTTGTTTTTTATGTGAATTTAAGATAAAATGTTTTTGGATATTTTCATTTCCAAGTTTTCAATAGCGCTCCAGTTCTTTCGTGATTTAATTTTCTATAAAAAACAAACTAAATACCAGAGGTAAACTGAGAAAAAATAAGAATTAATCAGAATTCATTTATTCTTTCGTATCATGCTTAACAGCCCAGGCAATAGAACCAAACATTTGTACCATTTCCATGTTTTCTACTTTCATTCCAAGATATTCGTATCTTTTGTACATACCACTGGCTCAACTGCGGAGATTTTATTTCCAAAGCTCTTTTGTCTGATTACTTAGGCTAGTACTGGAGTGCCACCAAGATTTAGCTGACGCCTCAGTAGATAACAATATTATCCTGAGGTGGTTCAAAGGGCACGACAGGAGTAAAGAAAATCGCATTGCTGATTCTTCAGCCAGGGAAGCCTGGACTAGAAATTCTAGGACCCAGTGACACCTACGGCCTAACGACTTCGACAATTGCGTAACTAGCCAAACGTTACACCCATGCTCAATCCCTTGAGAGATGGGATGGAATCAAAGGATGCAGTCTTGCCAGGATCACTCTGGGCGACCCTGGGAAGCTGGCGCCGAAGAAATATTTGGCGATGACCAGGAAAAACGTGCGTTTAACAGTAGGATTTCTGACTGGTCACTGTCAACTAGAGAAACACCTCCATACTATGGGGCTAGTGGACACACCTCTATGCAGGATGTGTGAACAGGAAGATGAAAGTGTCAGGCATGTCTTATGCAAGTGTCCGGAGTTATTGTCAATAAAAAGGAGCGGATCACCCCAAAAAGTCGTTTAGAAAATAAAAAACCGACCAACCTCGTTCTAGTCGCTAAGTATAGTCTATCTTTATATTTTCGAGGGTGCTGAACACGAATATGACATTTATTTTTTTCTTAAATTGGGGGAACATGGTCAAAATTGACTTTTCAACCGAAAATGCGAAAAAAACGATTTTACGATTTTCGACAATCAACTCGCGGTTTCTCGGCGAATAATTCATATTTGTTCACGAAAATTTAATGACGTCTTCTTCAGCCAATTCTAGAGACAATTAAACTAGTCCGAAATCCCCAAAGCATTTTACATTCGAGCAATAAATTGAAGAAATTTTTTTTTCGAATTTTTGACTTTTTACGTACGATGAAAAAAGTTGAGTGAGGAAGTTTTTAACTGTTCATATCTGAATACGCAGTATTGAAATTTAGAAATCGAGGAAGTTTTTGGGAAAATTTGAGCTAGTAATATGCAGTAGAAAAAATGATAGAGCGATTTTAAGATGAGCACTCTCGCCGCGCGGCTCCCGCATTGGTATTTTTAGTCGATAAATCCGATTTTATCAGAGATACCAAGTAAAATCGATTGCAACTTTACGAAAAAAGACGAAAGTTCGAGATTAACATTTGAAGGAAAAAATGAAATATATACTTAAGCATCATTTTTATTTTTACGATTCATCAGATACAATGTCATGTCGGTTTGTACAAGAAGATTTGCAAGAACAAATATCGCAACATTGTAAATTAGATTGCTTGCAAGGACATACTTCCGTTGAACACGGAGATTTTCCGGAGCAGGCACAAAAATACTTTTGTTAAAGTTCCATACTTGTGATACCTTCATAATAATTCGTAAGCACATAACCATTCTCAATGAGCCATCCATAATTTGTTATTTCTTCCGATTTTATTTCGGTTCATTAAGAGGATTTCAAAAATATGCAAATATATATATGGTGTTTAATTAAAAAAAAACACCGACTATGGCATACTTGCGTGAATCACCCTGTACATTTACATTCAGACATTCAGACAAAATGCTGAGTTAACAAAGTGAAGCCAATTATTACAATACCATATTCATCAAGAGGATGTCCTTCCCACTTTTTATCATTATAAAGAAATTTCCATTCAAATCTGGGGATTTTTTTTTTAATTTCTATACCCTTTGACAAGATGCGATCATTTTTTTTGTAACGGTATAAGTAATACCTATCCTTTCACAAATTGAGTTATTCCCGATTCTCCGACCATGTTTGAGTGTAAGAAGTTGAGAAGAAGAAACCGAAAAAACATAAGAGAATAAGATTCTTGGTTAACAGAGTGAATTGATGTTCGGTGTAACAGCTATCAGTGTCTCTACAATCATTACTCAGACTATAGTGCTCACCGTTATTAACATCTTCCTTGAGATAGGCAGACAATTTCTTTTGAATAAAAAGAAGGAGATTATTGACAATGTTACAGTGATTGATTTTCAGTGGGAAAGGATATTTTGAACAGAAAATAGCGTTTTCAGATTTTCTTGTGATTCCACAAAAGTCGTAACTGGCTTCCAGTCACGCAGAACTAATCTAGAAGTTGATTTTTTAGGATTAAGATCCTATCAATTGTAACTTAGGTTAACGAGTTATTTGGAAGTGCCAATGGAAACTCATTAAAATATAAAACAAATAAAATACATCCCATGTAAAAAATAAATTTTTGTTGAACTCTATTCAGTGGAAAAACTACTTCTTCATTGCTTTAGTGCAATTATAGTACATTAAGTACCAAGTGTGAAATCATTTCTAAATCACGAATTTTCTGAAAAGTTCATGAAACGAGTGACTAAAAATATTTTCGACTTTAGGTGCTTACTATGTTTTCTCTACGCCTTAGTGCAATTATAGTACATTAAGTACCAAGTGTGAAATCATTTTTAAATCACGAATTTTCCGAAAAGTTCATGAAACGAGTAACTAAAAATATTTTCGACTTTAGGTGCTTACTGTATTTTCTCTACGCCTTAAGGAAAAAAACGTAATTATAATATATTATTCCAATAATAATCACAAAACTACTGTCGATGTTTATAAAACGTAATAATTGTCAAAAAAATTCATACTCAAGCATGGCCATCATTCAATCAGAGTGGATTGTGAATAAAGATCGGAAAACAAGAAGAGAAAATATTCACCACAGCGGAGAATCGAACCGCCATACTTCAGGTTTAACTTTGAAATCTTTTGTACACCTAGCCGTGTAACTATTTCCCAGATGATTGAAAGTATTCAAAAGTGGTATGAATATGCAGTTCGACTTTTTTATACAAAACTATCCATTTTTCATCAAACCACAGCGAATTTAAGGAAATTAAAAGTGCATTTTTTTTAACGACCTTACCAAATCTGTTATTATTTTTCATAAACGCTATTCGGTAAAAAAGTTGGCTTTCTTTTGACAGTTTTGTACGGGAATCCCTATGCTGCATCTTATAAATAACACAATGTATATTCAGGTTTGGCAAATATTTATATTTCGCATGTAAAATCTCATATTATGAAAGCACTTATACATAAAATTTTATATGTCTAAGAGAGAACAAAATACGGTTATAAAACACCAACCAGACTTGATTGGTTTCGCTACACTCTTAGGAGAGGGGAATGCGTCACTGTCTCTGTGTTGTTTTATAGCCTTCTCTCTTTCACTCACAGAATGGCAAGATGGAAGATGGAAGATGGAAGATGCAAGATGGAAGATAATTGTTTGCCGAATCTGTATATTTGTCACTGAACTCATCCTATTAACCAGTGGGTGGCGTTGCAATCGGGTTCATGCCGTTTTTCTCGTAAGTTATTGGTTTGATTTGTGAATTTCTCAAACAGTTGTGCTGTATCATGGATTACAATGACTATTTCACTGGAGTAAATTGATAACTGACAAAATTCTAAGGTTTAGAACTGGCAATTTTTTTTCTATAAAATTCTATCACTCTCTGATAAAATTCAATATAAAATCTTTGTTAGTGGTTTCTAAGGAAACTAAGTTGTTTATTTATTCATTAAACTGTCTAAAAATTATCTGCTTCAAAAATTCAAATAAGTATTATTAACATGAATAATACAAGATTTGGAAATAATTCGATAGATGAAATAGAGAGTACAATTAAGCAAAGTATACCGCGAAATACAATGAAGACAAAAAAGTCTGCGTGGGAACAGTTTAGGATGTTTCTGGACGCACGTAATTATACGTCAGAAAAGGATACTTCTGAACAAGTTATAGCAAAAATTCTTGAAGTTTATGGTTTCAAGATGAAAAAAAGAGATGGAACTGATTATACTGAAGCTATAGTGTGAAAACACTTTGGAATACGACTGCTCAAATGGTCCAGGAAAAGTATTTTCTAGAATTTAACATCAAAATTCATCCATTTAAAGATATTACCCATAAACTTGCTAGATTGGCCAGGGATATGAAACGTAAAAAGCTTCAGGCTAAACCTGAAACCAGAGAAAGAAGTTCTTACGCGTTTACCAAAAAAGAATTAATGGAAATGGTAGAAAGCTATTCTGAAGATAATAATGATGGTTTACAAATAAGTTTTTTCATTTATGTTCTTTCGAATTAGCATGGCGTGGAAATGAAGCTGCTAATAGTGATATTAATTACTTTAAAAAAATATGATAATAAAGGTAATTTCACTGGCAGGGTAGAATATAATCCTCAGTTTCTAATTTAAATTCATCACAGGTTATGATGCAAAACAATCCCCAAAATAATGCTACAACGTACAATTATGATAATTGTACTTTTTACCTAAATAAGTAATTTTTTTTCATAATGTTATTATTTTTTTGGCTTTGTATAATTGAAGTTTGCAATAAATAAAACGTTTAAACATAATATGATATTTTAGTTTTTCTCTCGTGAAATAGTAGAAGGTAAAATTTTCACTCTCGTGGAATTATATATGACAATTTAATTCATGTATAAAAAATTGCATATGCCACAGTGCAATTGTCACTTTGACAGCGGCAAAAGTTAGCTTAAACTTTTACAGCGATAAATTAACTCCAATGTTAAAATGTCATATACCTGGAATTATTATTGTCACTTTGACATCGATAAAAACTCCTCTTCCTCAATATCTAGTAAGCCTACGTCACTTTTACACAATGACAATGAGTCGCAAGTTTGGTTAGGTACTTATAATTTAAGTTATTGATCCATATATTCTGTCGTTAATTTATCTTGCCAAAAAACTTGTGCAATTATGAGTGAAAATTGTGATATGAAAAAATATACCTACACCAATGAATGAAATAAATTTTCCCATTTTTTAAAAAATTAGCCTTAAAATCGTCAGAATACTCCCTATTTTGTTAGGGTAGGTATTGACGTTATTGACGTTTTTTAAAATTGATTGAATGGCCAAATTGGGTAATAAATTGTATTATTTGCTAAGCTTCGAAAAAAAATTAATTCAGGGTTGTGAAGATAAGTAATGTGATATTATGTCGAAACAAATAACGGTGGTGCATGGAGCAAGTTTTAATATAAAATAAAAGATGACATGCTGTAATGGGATATTTAGGAACAAAATTTCACCTAGGGATTTAATAAAGTGGTCGGGTAGATAGAAAACAACCATATAAAAAATTAGTTGTGCTGAGAAAAAAAAAGGACAATATATTATTTGCATTTTTGGATACACTTTTGGAATAAACTTTAACCAAAACGGAAAAATAGTGGGTAGTATGTTTTCCAACTAGTTGTCTACTATATTTTCCGACGAATTGCCGGAAAATGAAAATACGGTGTATTCCAGAAGTATGTTCTATTAAATAAGCTAATTTCTATGTTGTTCTTCCCATGCTATGAAATTATAATATGCCAAATATCTACTTTTATGCTTGTTTTTAGAGCAAAATAATACGTTTCTCAGACTTGTCGGAAAAACGTTAATATCAGTGGTAATAAAGTAATGATTATTCTGGGGAAAGGGCTGGAATAATAAGACATTTGAGACCACGAAAATAATAACCTGAAAATTCCATCGTCACCTCTTAAAATTTATTAATATTCAGTCGCTTATGCATTTTGAATCATCATAATGGAAAAATGCAATTTTTCAGTCAAACTCATTCACATTCGCTGAAACTTCTCTATGTATAATAAAGTTTCCCAGCGACAGAAATTTGTTCTGACAATGGCTGTGGACTTGAAGCTTAATATTTCTCTTGTATTCATGTCAAGTGGACTGAGAATTATTCAAATTTTTAAATTGCAGACAATGTTCAAGTTTTCCCAAAAATACCTCGTACACTCTTATTCAAATTAGTTTACGTGGGGTATTCATTCTCGCAATGTTTATCAGATCCATAGTTTTAACTCCATCTCCATAATCTCATCCATCAGAATCCAAATTTAAAAATGACAAAACATCAACTATCAGAAATTTTGTGACAAATCCTGTCTGTCATATCCCTATCTTTTTTATAGTAGCACAGAATACACCAGCCCAACAAGAAACGAAAGCCGGCGTAAATCCTTTGATGTTTTGGGGGCAAAATTTCGTGACCTTCAAACTGACGTTGACAGATAACGGATCAAGTTACACTGAGAAACTTGTTCAAAAAATATGTAAATTAAATGTTAACTATATTATACGCAAAAAAAGTGAAACCAAAGAATCTCAAATATAATAATTGATTATTCTTATGACTTGTTTCGGCAAAGTTTCAATTGTTAAACTCAATTTATGAATAGTTTAAGTCAATTTACCAACTTAACAAATATTGTGAAAAATATTATAAATATAAGTTTAAGCTTCTGTTTTTGGAGTACTACTTCTTCTTCTATTAAAAATAATGAGCTATTGTTCAACCAAATGATTCTTATTTTCTATATAATTATCGAAATTATATGTGTGAGTATGTATTTATGTAGCACTATATGTAGAATAGGGTAAGTCTAAAACCAATTAAATAATAATAGATTATATAATTATATTTTTAATATCAGTTTACAATAGAAAGAATTTCAGTAAATGATGATATGAAATTACAAAAAGTACGGTGCTTGAATATAAAATTTTTATTATTTACATATTTAAAAGTTACACTTCAGCAGATTCTGAATTAGATTTTACACCCAGAGAAAATGTACTGATATCTGTGACAACAAAGTTATAAAAAAGAAGCGAAAGTAAACTTTCCTCCATAGATATCGAAGTTTTGTTGTGTTTTTCAATTATTATCATCCATCACTTGAATGATAAACACGAATTACACAAGCTTCTGGCGCCGTAACTTATAAATGTAATTCTGTAAATAAATTTCATTGTTCAAAACACAAAAAATTATGTAAATAATCAAAAAAATTTCAACAAATAAAATTCTTTGGTAAACAAGAGAATCACATGTCATTGACAGATAACGGGCTTAAAATGGCGACTGTCAGACATGCGCACTCAGAAAATGTATTGTAAAATAGCACAAGTTTCGTTTCTTCTTGGAATGGTGTATTTTATGATAATAGGTATAGAGGGATTGACATATTTTCCAGCAAGTTTTTGAAATCATTTTCTTTTTAATTCAATTAAAAACAGGATGCCACCGAAAGCCTTCCTTTGTTTTGATTTCTTTGACCTATAGTATCAGTTTGTACACTTCTTTTTGCATTTTAGTATTCTATGAATTGGTTTCATCAATTTTAACATGTCAAGCTATAAAAAAATTGCTATGACGTTACTTCAAGTTATTTACTGAAAACAGTTTATCATTTTCAGAATCAGTTTAAACCTTATCTATGATCCTACATTAATAAAAAAAGGTAAAACGTGTCGCGGGACACACGGTAGGAACTTTAGTTCCTTTCAAGCAAAAGTTATGTAATACATCTGACGTTATAGATAAACAATTTGCATATTCTTTGGTGGTTGAGTAGTAAGCACACCAGACTCTCACGCGGTAGACCCGGGTTCGATTCCCCGCGAGGAATTTTTTTTATTGTGAATTTTATTTTTTAATAATCATTTTGCTTGATAATAATAACGACAACAGGTAGACGTTTGAGATATTTAGCAGAATATTCATTATTATAGATAATGGTACGGTACCCTCCATGAGGGGATCCGACTGGCAACATCTACTTATAACAGCATCGTATATTTAAAAAAGGAAACCGTAACATTATACAAATTGGACATTCGTTTACCACAAAATTAGTGGAAACATAAAATTGAATTGTTAAATTTTTAATTTGAAGTTATATTACAGTTTATAGAAATTTTTATTTTCTAGATTTTTTCCTAAGTGGGTCGTAGAAAAAATATGCTGCTCGACTCGTGTGGATTGTCCATATCGCACTTGAACGATTGAGCACTCCGCCTAAGGCGTCGTGCTCCATCTTCGTCCTCGTGCGATATGTCCATCATATCCACACTAGTTGCACAAACTACAATTTCTTTCAAAATATGCCCTTTCACATTTAAAAACTACCTGCCAAATGTCAAATCAATTCATCCATTTTTAAGTTATCGAATTAAAACATTCAAGTTTTCAAAATTTCAACACCCTGTATTTCGAAAAGTAGCTAGACCCCTTAATCGTGCAAAATAAATTATGGAAATAATAGTAAAAATTCATCCGAACAAATTCAAGTAGATCACTAGCACTGCCAATACCAGCTTTGCATGGAATTTTGATATAGCATCGGTGGTTCAGTGGTTAGAATGCTCGCATTGCACGCGGGTGGCCCGGGTTCGAATCCGGGCAGGAGCATATTATTTATTATTATGAATCGCTGCTTCGTAAACGAGAGAGATACTAAGGAGGCACAAGCACGCAAAAGCAAGGCACATAACGAAGCAATGTAACATAACGTAGCGTAACGTAACGCGTAACGGTCAGATCTTTTGCGTCGCGACCTCTGGTCGCTCAAACATAACCTGGCGTAAAGAACTAAAGTTCCAAAACATGACTAGAAAACTTTAACACGATCCTAAATCTAAGTGCATCTCCAAGTCTATCTAAAACCTGATGTTATTCTGAAAGTTTTGTTGGAGCTTTCACTTAAATTTTCCCTAACTCCAATTTTATCATGTACAATATTTGTGTGTTTCATCATTATACTTTAAACATATAAACTAATTTGCATATAAATAAAATTTGTGCTGCAGCGAAAAGTTACACTATTAGCTTCAAAATGATCGAAGTTGGATATAGTGAAGTTTGATAAGAGTTTGTTGACTCTGCAGGTTACCTGTTCGATCGATAATGTCACGAAAAGATAAACATTTATGAAGAAACATAGAACCGTCCATTCTTTCATATTAGTTACTGAAACAGTACTTGATTAAATTATTGAATCAATATTATACTAAAGTGATATTAATGAATTGACATCTTCAATTGTGGAAAAGCAATAAATGTATTGAAATTGTTACATTTGGATATTTGCTTATGATAACAACTCAACAATTGATTTCATTTCTATGTAGCAACATGGAGCTCTCTATATTTTCCAAAATAATATTCGAATATTAAAAATCCATCCAATTTCATGTCCTACTTTTGGCTTTCTGTTCGCAATCCTGCTGATTTTGAAGATCATAATCCATAATCTCTTAGACATAATAATGTATTTGCCTCTTTTGTTGAATATAAATGTGAAATCGATATAAGAAGGTCAAAATCTCGCATTAGAAGATATAAAGTCAAATCGCAATCTATCCCTCAATCTGCTTCAATTATCTAGTAATTGCAAGCGACAACCCTTGTGCGTTCAACCGAAAATCAAAAAGCAAAGTTTCCATGAACACAGCCCTTCAACCTACCATATAAGCCACATTACAGAACGTAATCGCTCAAATCATAAACCTTGAGTGGTACTGCCCTGTGCTTACGCTAAACAAGCCGTTTTGGTTCTACTTTTCTTTGTGGTACTTTGCAAATGGGCCAATCACAAACTGCTTGACGTACTTTTCACCGTCAGGCACCGCTTCTTAAGCTTAAAAGAAGCAAGCCACTAGTCCATTCTATCCATTCGCCTTGTTCAATTGTTTTATCTTTCATAATATTGTCAATGTCTTCCTGATAGGTGCTAATGATCTTTCCAAATGAACGGTACAACCAAAAGCACAAAAAGCATAAGGGCTAAGGTGCCAAGCTAATCAATTCCTTCACTTCATGAGATTTTGGGCCTTTCTCCTCCTGTTATGTGGAGTATATTCAGCTTCTGTTTTCGTTCATCTCTTCACCAATTCTCTGTACTTGCCCGTACCATGAGCTGTCCACTTTCTACGAGTGAAGACTTTTCCTCCATATAGACACACTTACCCCAAGAGTAACCTTTCTCCTCTTTCTTTTAATAATTTTAATATTATGATGTGATCTGGTTTTAATATCCTACCGGCCATCTCTTTTTGTGATAGATATTCTATGCAATATAATTAATTGCGAAGCAGACAAGGTTTCTTTTTGAATGTATTTCAAGCAGAATAAGGTTGTTTCAATAATTTTATTGTGAAGAATGCGTTGTACTTGTCATGAGCTGCTATTATTACTAGTGGGTATGGTTCTAAATTTAAGTATGGGAGGCACTTAACTATCAATTAAAAACCAGTTTATGGTTAAGACAGTGGAAATAAAAAATATAGTGTGAAAATTCTTAGATATTCCTAATTACTTTAATTTTTTTCAACCCAATACATTTTTCAATATCCACTTCTGAACTACAATTAAATTATATCAATAGTGGAGTTCCTTGTTACTTTTTTTTTCTATTTTGAACTGTACCACCATGCTGTTTTACACTACTACCCCTTATTACAATGGAATTATTATTGACGAACGATGACGGAAACAATGAAGCTGGTATAAAAATTCACTGGTTTGGGTTTTGATGGGGAAGCACTTTGAACACAATTGATTAGAACTTTTGTACAGGGTTATTCATTATAAATTACCCACTCCCTATCATCGTTATTGTTACTTTTAGAAAAAAAAGTCTTATATAAAAATTGTTTGGTTACAGCCGAATTCTCTCAATATTCCATCAAAAAATCAGTAGCGTGCAAATTTAAGGGGATACAAAAAATAATAGTTCTTTTTTAAATGGGACACCCTGTATATTTTCACATTTTTGGAATGGTCTTTTTTTTCTGATTTCAAAAATATATAATATGTTACCCCTACCTTGTACCGTTTTTGAGCTATGAAATGTTGTAAATCTTAGTAAATATGAAAAAAATAATTTATTAAAGTAACCTATGAAAATGACAACTAATATGTTTGATAATTGACATTTTTCATATAATTAATTAATATGGTTTCCAGTAAGAAAGAAAAAGTCAAAATATATACCTATACAAAACAGAAAGCAAAGATTTATTTAAGAGGATTTATAAATTATAACTTATAAAAGATATTCGAAATGTCCACCATTATTGTTAATGCATAATTGATAACACATTCGTATATTATTTATAACAACATTGCAGATGACTTTATTATTTTCATTTAGTTTGTTAATTTCATTTCAAGTTGAAGTCTTGCTTCAATCACTTGTATATTATTATTATTAATAATATCTTCCACCTTACTGCGAACCATTTTAATTACTTTATCAGAGTCAATTATCAAATAAGTATCAGTTGCCAATTTCCGTGAAAAAAATAGGTTTCCTAATGATATTTCTCCAATATCTCAAATTTCAGAATTACAACCAATAAAAAAGACTCTTTATGTCTAAAGTTTGATGATTGATGAAGTTTTAATTCTCCAATAACTTTTTTTGGAAAATTTTCATTGAATTTGTTTTTTTTTCCTTCGTAGTATCCAAATTGATCTTCAGATATTTATGTTTATGTTTATGGAATAACCTCTATCACCTCCGTCACATCATTTTCTTCCAAATTCCACCCAACTTTGTGGGGCAACTTTTTGCAGCTATAATATATCTATCCGGTCTCTTCTCAAATTTTATCTCTGTCAGTGTTTTCTTATTCTGCTGACACATTTTATCATCAATTTATCCATAATATCTCATGAAATAACTGGTTGCATAACCTACTCTTCTTAAAAATATCACAAATTACAGTATTAAAATATAACTGGCAAGTTTTTAAAACTAATTGGGTGTACAGTATAATCAATTTTTATTCACTCATTCAAATAAATTCAAGTTACATTCTAAAGAAAAACAACCTAACCATCCAATTTGTAGCTTGTGAATTTCAATTTTCTCACTCCAAATTTATTCCTCCTCAATACATATAAACATAAATGCTTATATTTCCTTGAGTTTGGTTATAAAGTTTTATGTTGAAAATCAATCAAAACATTTTTGACGCTTAGCTTCCATTTGTTTGCTTTTTCAAAATAATTATTCAATAAATGATAAATTTGAGGAAAAATAATAAAAGTCTCTACACCACTGTCTTCAGATTGGTTCCAGTGAGACTGGCCTGCATTCCCTCGAAGCAGGTGTAATCGCATCTCCTGTGAAAAAACAATTGCCGGTGTGTGAGGCCTTGGCCTGCCACGATTGTTGCTCTCTTGATATTGGTAGCCAGCAGCTACTTGAATCCTGCGAAATACTGTTTGCTCTACGCTATTTATTTATTTATAGGTATCGGATGCTGAATTAATATTTTAATATTTTTTTTCTTTTACATGTGTGTTGCTTGAGGGTTGAGTATCTAAACGGCAATAAATGTTTCCTTAGTATCGAATGAAGAAATATGTATGATCAAATCGAAGCAAAGTTTCTGGAAAAGTATCAGAATTGTAGCAAATAATTTTACCAATGAATTGATTATAAAATCCAAGCAAATACTTTTCATAACTAATTGACTATCCTGACTATTGAACGTTGGAAAAAATTAAAAATTATTGGTAAAACGTCATTTTTTCAGGATTGGCATACATCATACCTTGTAACCACCCAAGTAACACAATAAGCATCGAAGTAGATTTAAAATCGACTTCTGTGTCACTCTTGAAGCTAATAGGCAATTGAAACCGTCCACTGAAGCTTTTAAATGTAGCATTCATTACGTAATAGCTGCCTAAAGGGAGCGCGCGGTTTGGCCTTTTGGAAGCTTATTAGCAATTAAACCTGTAGGTCTAAATAGCCATACATTGGCACCAAAAGAGCATTTTATTAGATTTGATTGCCAACATTGGCTGTCAGAGTGATATAAAGAAGTAACCGTTTAGTCCAGATATGGCTTTCAACGCTTTGAATGATCATGCGCAGTTAAACATTTCTCGTGAGAATGTAATGAAGTTTTGTTTTGGATAAATATTAGATTGATATTGGAAATTTATACCAACAGTTTTGTAAGTGCTCACAAAAACAAACATCGTCAACTGTGATGGCAGATCTTTTCTTCAATATGTATTATGACAATTATTATTGTTTTTGAAACTGGAAAATATCATTGTGAACCATTAGAAATCTCTTTAAACCTTACTTTTCTTCAAATGTGAAAGAAATACTTCCTGAAAACAGAGGGGCCAGTGATAACTGTGAGCAAAATATACTTTATGAATTAAATTATTTCATTATGAATTACGGTGTTGTATTATTCAATTTTGATACCTATCAATGAATTATATACATCCAAAGTTTTTTATAGTATTTTTAGTTGGATTGATTGATTTATCTTTCCCAGATTTTCTGAAATTTGTATCCTAGTTTGAAAACAAATAATGTTCTGAACCAGATTATTTGCATATTCTATATATAAAAATAGTATCATATACCTATCAATATATAAATATAAAAACTATGGCAACATTGATCATTATAGTGAGCAAACGGTTCGGCCATGTATTTAATAAGCAGTTTTCTATGCCAATACGAAGCTTTATGGAATTAAAAACTAGATAGCTGTTTGTATTGCTTTGTGAAAGATTTCAGAATTATAAAGTTGAAGAAAAAGAAGATTATTGTGAGGTTATGTGTTGAGTAATAGATTGTTTCATAGGTCATATTTTATAATTATTCCCTAATAAAAAATGAGCACCTTTAAAGTTATTGAGTAAGACCCTAGAAAGTTGAGAGAAAATTTTGTGTATTGCTCCTAAGGCATGGGATGGGAACAACAGCAACAACAAATTTCCCACCATACGTAGTGGTATTAGCCTAATAAGAAAGAGTCCCACGACAAGTCCAATAAAGAGACGTGGTCCAAGAACCAGGAAGGTGATCTTCTGTGTCTTTAGTTATTTTGTTGTAACTTTTAGCTGCGCTACTACTTTCATGTACACGGCTGTAGTACGCACCTATTCGTTCAAATTGTCGGAGTTTCGTAATTTTCCATTAATTTTTATTCCAATCTTTTTCTCCATGTTCTATAATGATTTCTGGGGAATCATGAAACTTTTCGACTGAATTGTGATTCACAATCACATTTAGGTTAGCAATACTGTGGTTTTTATTTGGGACTGATTTCCATTTGAAGTCCAAATTAATTCCAATACAAAACTTTATAGTATTGCTTATAAATGGCACTAATTGAAGCACCTAAAGGCATTTTATGACCACACTAAATTCCAATTTGGCTATTCATTTTTGTGGCATTTTTTTAAAGTCATTATGTGTATTTTTTGGCTACTTTTCATGACTTACTAGCAATCATTGCTACTTGGTTGCAATATTTAGTCTTAAACAAGATAAGACGTCTTTTAAGGAAGGCTAGAATTATTTGATAATATAATGCTAAGAATATGCTAAACTTCATCATTTGTTCTGAATTATATGCTTATATCTAGTAATATTGCTTGGTCAATGAAATGTGTTACTTGGGCAGATGCGGCATCAGAATATCCATTCCTCATTGAAGTAGGGCCATATACTGTCAGGTCCTGGTAACTTAAAAAGGAAAAGCCCGATATGGACTATTTTGTGATGAGGACAATAATCAATTACTTCACATCCACATTGCCAGTCGTATTGTGAGGGAGTTTTTGGTAATTCCGTCCAGTTCGTCGTTCCAGGCAAGACATAACCTGCAAAGTGAGTTTCCAAAAGAATCTTAGCGCTCTCTTGGATACTGGAGGCTTTGTCGCCATTTTCTCCCGTCAGGTTGTCGAAATTTTGGGAAAGCTTCGACTGCCTTCAGGTTTATCTTTGCTTTATTCTGCGTGGTACCCATGTATGTCTTCTGCTGACACTATAGAAGGTCAACGGAGTCCTCCAATTTATTATTTTTTTTTGTCGAAAATTCAGTGTCAACTGTTTGTATTTTCCCCTAAATGTGATTTTTGAGACCGCTTGAGTGATATATTCAATATTTATGTTGTTTAATATGTTATTGATTGGTTTTATTCGACAACTTTCAATCAATATTTTGATAAACTACATTTGGATAGTCTCCACTTGATATTATATTCATTCACCAGATTTCATTGATTTCAATATATTTAAGATTTATTTAATCGATGTATGAAGAATGGCGTAGGTATGTGTAAATTATGTACCATTAATAATAAAGTACTGAGTCAACAATAAAAAAACTTATCAGCACGCAAGCAGAATTACCCTGATTAAATAATCAGTAATACGAATAAAATCACATAATATGAGTAGGTACCCTCTCATGCTTTTTCACATTTTTTCTAACACACGATATATAGATAGTATCAAACGCAATAGCATAATTTATTAGCGCGACAAAAAATGTCTTTGACAACTTGGTGACGTTTTATCTGATGAACACGTTGAGAAAATAACCAGAAAAAAATGGAATATACAAGGTAGAGTAGGTCAGTAGATATACTGTCTTGAAGCAATGTTGTTTTGGGTTTTTGTTGCCCATCCAAGGAGCTATTTTTTATTTGGCTGCATACAATTTCTTCGAACCGAAGGATTGAGTAACTACGTCCCACTATATGCCGATGATGCAATAAGCTGACATGTTCCAGATCTTTCATTTTTTAAATCAATTTTAGATCATCACGACAACTTTGAGGGCCGCCTCAACAGCCGCATTGAAAGTCTTGCTGAAAATACCGCCACTTAAGGCGAAGCAGTAGAAACCAATAAATCGACCAGGAGACAAGCGCCCATAGACCAACTATAACTAAGATTATAAAAACTCAGTTATAGTACCTACCTATAAAAATCACTAGGAACATTCAAAAAACATATTAAAATAGAAGGAGATTGAGGAAGGAAAATGAGACCGCTATTTCTATCTTTAAAATTGAATCCAAGTAGAATTCGGTGTCAATAGATTTTTTATACGATCTCGCTGATTTGAGTCAACTCAACTACCTCAAATGAACAATAACTGAACAACAGAGATCATAAGACACAATAAAAAATTTTTTCAGATAATGGAGCAGAAAAAATAACCATTGTTTAAAAAGCTCAATGTAAGGAAAATTACTGTTCTGTTAAGTTCGCCCTCACTACGGTTAGTTGGATACCAAAAGATAAACTCTACAAGATTGTTTTGTGTACTCGATAATTTCATCACACATGGCTTAACTTCCGCATGTGGTTTTTGACGGTGTCTGATTTTGTTATCATTCGGTTTTTGCTCCCATACAATTACAAACTAATAATGCACTGTTGGTTGTATCATAAAGGAGTTAAGATTAGGATAGTTATTGCATATTGGAGATGGATATTTTCCTCCGTGGCTTCCTCATTATATGGTCTTTCCTAGACTTAGGTGCTGAACTGTTCATCAATTTTATTGAACTGAAATTTCTCAGCTCAAAAATTTGGCTGAAATAGTTATTTTCCTAACAAGTGCGGAAAGTGCTACTTTCCCGCACGCGACTGCAGTTGACCCGAACGACGCGAAGCGGAGTTCGGGCAAGCGGTCAAGGGCGGGAAAGATACTTTACGCATGAGTTAGGAACATTATTTTTTCTACGACCGTATATACAAAAAATATATCAACCCATTTTTCAAAATTTATTTTATTTTAACAAACATATAAAAAACTTGGACCAAAAACTATTATTATTATCAATTATTATTATAAATATTAATATTAGAGATACAATTTGTTGCATTCTGTGAATTACTTAAAATTGCCGGTCCAGTGGAGTTATTTGGTGTTAACTGGTGAGTGAATGACCTTGATGAGGATGGCATCGTTTGCAAGTCACATAAAGATGACGATGAAGGTGACGGCAACAATTTTAAGTCATTTGTAGATGAAATAATTTCATTTGATATATTTTTCTTAAATCAAACCCGGGTGGTTTGATAGTTGTTTTGTGACACTACTTTAAAGAATTTACAAGGTTATATCAAAATATTTTCATTATTTTATATTTTCAGAAAATTAAATGTGCAACAAAAAGCTGGAAAACAATATGTTGATTTTATTTGATGGACT
>CAJUYI010000778.1:0-14310 GCA_910591695.1 Galerucella pusilla
GATAAAAAAAGTTTCTTGGGATATATTAAAAATATTTAACTTTCACTAAGATCACACTTAACATACAAACGCGGATGAAAAACTTTGAGAAGTATAAAAGCAAAAAAATTTGATAATATTTTATGTCCTTTTTTTTCAGGAGAAATGGTAATTTCCAGTTCGAAGTTCGACGTTCAGGCATCCAGCAAATCCCTATTTCACGTGAAAATGAGTGTGATCGTAAGAAATCTACAAAGAGAAGATGCTGGTTCGTATCGTTGTATCGCCAAAAACTCTCTGGGAGAAGTGGAAAGTAATATTCGGCTCTACGGTGAGATGTTTTTTTTTTACATTCCATAGTCAAGCCGCAAATATGGAGAACGATTTTTTTTATTATGAAATAAACGGAAGAAATATGAGAGCTTTGTAGTAAACTACACAACCGACTAAGTCTCTTAAACTTGAGAAAACTTTTCGATAAATATTCACACATTAAACGATTTCAACTCACATTGATCGAAGTTTTGGGATGAAATTCAGTAACTGATGGCCGTATGTACAGTTTATAATAATAATCCCGTTTAACCAAACTAGTTTGAATAGTTAAAGGCACTAATATTGCCTTGGTATACAGCGAATAAAGCTCAGTTATATGTGGAAGAAGTTTGACCACAACGGAAAATGTAGCCGTGCGTGATAATTTTTTTTACTATAAACCCACTATTTTTATAGTTTATAGTGGAAGGGGTAACGGGCAAATTAGGTGAAATTTTTTGTTTAGGTATAGATTTTTTGGAGAATTCCACGATGTAGTCAAAAACTATAAGGTATGTCCAAGGAAAACTGTGTTTTTGTTTTAAATAATCATTTTGCACTCTCTCCAGGAAAAATAAACTCGAAATTTTTCTACAGCTTTGTAGAGAGAATTTCTAGAGAAGTTAATATTATTAACATTAAAAGTAATGTCAAGTTTCATTACAAACGCTCTACATGACGACCATTTGCTGCAAGCCTTTTTTGTATCGGTACATCACAAACTAATGAATTCAAGTTGCATCACCAAAATTGTGTCATATCAGGTAAATTATTTCGCTAGCAGTTATGGTACTTCTGTACTGTTGAACTGCCAAGTACCAGTAATTGATTGCCGAATACACCTATCCAGACATTTCGATAAACGTAGCTTCATCGCAAAATAAGATTTTTGGTTCTACAGAATCAGGATACATAATATACTAGATTACTTGACTTAATTAAAGAGGGGTGCGCGATTTCACATCCAGCGCGCCTTTTTTTCTGCATTTTTGTTTTCCATTGATCGTGCAAAGTAATCAAGTGAGGGTCTGGCGTTATGAATTTCCTGCCCCATTTTTGTTGTTGTTCACAGGATTGGTTTTTTGGTGAGGTGGCTGAAAAACAGCTAAGTATGTCTTGCACATACAGGAAAAGTTTCAGCAGCTCTCAACTATCAACTAATAGTTTCGGGCTGCTGATATTTTCATAGGGAGAAAAGTATAAGTTTCTTTCTGCAATGAGAAAGAAAAGTCTGTATTTTCCAAAGGGGGAGAAGAAAGATAAATTCACTGAAAGGGCTCATTGTCAGATATAATGACTACGATAGTAGTATAAATCACGGATTCAATTCTAGTGAAATGTACATTAATACCCCAATTAATATCTATCAAAATGTTCATGAAATAATTTCTATTACGACAAGCAATATTTGAAATGTTGATTATCGTTTGCGACTCCAGATCATTTATTTTTTCATGCGATGGAATAGCAATTGATACAAAGTTAGGTTTAGTGGCTCCCGTCACGTAACCAACTAATAAAGTATTTATAAAAACGTAACGGCTGTTGATAACTTGGAATTGTTCAGTCGTTTTCCGTAATGGGCCGAATCTGCGATGCCAAATCTCACAGGCTTACAGAATGAATTTTTATTATACTTCCAAGGAAACAAACCTCCAAGGGCTTGGGATTTTATGGATGCTCTTTCACTTTGAGGCAGCTTTTTCACAGGCAAGATTCCAATCAGTGCCGTGCTAAACGCACTAGGAGATACGTTAAGATATATAGAATCATACTATTAAGACACTAGTTGAATGGTACATTAAAAAAAATGTCTTCGACCAATGGAAACATATTGATTTAATGGATAAGTATTATCACTTTGTTTGACAGTGCATTCCGGGTAAAAAAAGTAAGCTTTGAAATGTCAAACATTGTCACCAACAAATGCTGGTAATGGTGTTTTGATCCGATTTCTGCTTGTTGCTCAATTTCATAGAGAATCTCCTCGAAAGTTATACTTTTTTATTATACTATCTCTTGGCATGTCCCAGGTTTCCTGATTTCTAAGAAGGTGGGAAGTGGTTTTTTCCAATGATTCTCACTTCACTTGATTGACTGATTGATTGGTTAATTAGTTGATTTGTTCGGTCAATCAACACTTTCCACTACAATAATATGTGATTGCGTGCGGTTGAGAATCGCTTCCATGGCTGCCTTGGGCATGTTCTCATTGTTCCATAAGTGATAATTGGTCTCAATATAGCAGTGCACACCAAGCTAGGGTTTTTGGGTTACATCCCCAATTTCTCCACTTCCCAACTTGAAATTATAAAATATACTTCAATGCTCGAAACCAATTATAGGTATATTATTTGGAATAAAATTATCGAAAATTAAATAGATGAGGCTTTCACTTGATGTAGATCCATAGTAAGTTATGAAATCAAACAACTTTATTTTGTTAAATCTACATTATATTTAAACTTAAAGTGACGCGTTTCGCTAACACAGTAGCTTCTTCAAACGAATTCGTTTGCATATAATGTAGATTTAACAAAATAAAATTGTTTGATTCCATAAAATAAAATTATCATTGGGAGTTGACAGCAACTTTGTTAACCCCATCTTTATTATATTTTTTTCGGTTTATAATCTTGAATATCCGGTACCTTAAATAATTTTTTTTCAAGATACTAATTTTTTTTATGGAAGATTAACAAATGAAGATTTTTGTAATCGCGTTAATTTGTTCAAAAAAAACATTCGAGGTAATGCATCACAATTGAATCAATTGCTTATTCGCAATAGGCTCTTCTTGCTCTCTATTCTCGTAGTAAAGGGGCAAATTAAAATTCACAAAAGCACCATAGTACCTGGCCAAGCTTAAGCAACTGAAAAAACCTATAAAGCTTATGGTTTTAAATGAAACTAACTGTTTCTAAATGACTCCACAATATGTTTGTAAATTGCAAGTAAATTGTTAACCTATAAAGCTGCTTCTCATTTTTGGAAATAATATACAAAACGACACTATCTTTTTAGTTCTACCGTGTTTTTTGGAGAATATTCGCATCTCTTTGCGAATACCTCCGGCAGTCCGGCATCTATCGGAACTTGATACAACATCCGTCAAGCAAATGTATATAATCATTTATTTAGGTGAATGAAGTATAAAATAGGGTTAAGGTTTGGTGAACGACTTCCTCTCATGTGAAGCTCGCAAGTGATAAGAAGAACATATAATTCAGGAAATCAAATTTGAAATATACGACTAAACTTGTTGAGCACTTTGTGTGGATCCAAATAATGACATCTGAATATTCTACCAAGTAATAAAAAAAAAGAAACAAAGGTTATAAAACAATAATTACAATAATGACAAAAAGGGTATAAGAAATAGGTCTAAGCAATATTTTAGAAGTACCTTCAACGATGGAGAAGCAAACCAATGAAGTATTAAACAGAAATAATAGCACAGTTCCAACTTTAGGAGATAAAACACAGCAATACCGACGAGTGGGAAATAAGATGAGAGAACTGAAAAATGATAGGATTGGTGAAAATGGAAGAAATGCAGATCTACAAATGTCATTTGTGAAACCAGTTGAATAAAATAATATACTATATTGCTCATGTTTCCAAATGATGTTGAAAAAACTAAAGAACATAGGATCGAACTGAAGAGTAAAAAGCAATTTTCATTTGAGAATAAAGTAATTAACGAGAAAATTAATGCCAATACGGTAATGGCGTAGGGTGCTCGATATCAATTGTTAGAATTGCTTACTATTGCTATTCTGAAATGCAAAGTTAGTGTATAAATATAGTACAGAGAACCTCAAGCTATCACCATAATGACATTCATTCTCTTGTTTATCATTTTATTTTTGCATGATTTTCCGTTTTTTTTCTAGCTATAATTAATTGTTCACTATTTAGCTCGATTCACTATAAGTTTTTTAAAACTCGTTGCCAGATCAAAGTAATTTGTTTTGGAAGAATAAACTATATTTTAATAATAATAATAATAATAATAATAATTTATTGCTTCAAAAACATAAGTTTACAGCAAGGGTGTATGAGTACAAATTGCATAATACGTTATACCTACACTAACCAATTTAAAAAGAATAATATATAACATAACAAGACATATTAACAGATAATTACTCATTGAGAATAAATGACCTTAATCTTATAATATTCCACACATATTCACAAATTTGCCTGGCTTCAACAAGTGTGCTATTTTGTAGAGTTTTGATTAATTCTTCCAAACTCTGCAAACAAGAAATATTTTGTTTCATGACGACGTATATTGGACAATCAAAAAGAAGATGCTGTAATGTTTCCTTTTCATTCCGATTACATGCGGAGCATTCAATATCGGGATCTATATAACAAGTAGTTTCATTTAAGGTGAACTTGATTCTGAATGCATTTGCCCTACGCAGGTGAGCTAGTGTGCGGGTGAATTGAATGGGCAATCTTACGAGTAAATACAAACTTGGATTTCTGGAAACAGTGAACAAACTATACAGATATAAATAGGAATACTTAGAAACCAGGGATAAGTCCGATTCATACAATTGTGTATAATACATCTCAAGTGATTTTTTTCTATTCCTAATTAATGTATGATAGCTCAAGTTGTTCCACATTTCCAACTGATTTATTTTATTAAAAAATTGTTCCATTTGTACCGCCCAGTTAAACTTGGCATCAGTACTACCGGATGTACGAATTTGTTGTCTAAAGCAAAGAACAGGATATCTAGTATCATCCATAGCCAGAATCTTTAGCAGCCAATTGAGAGATAATTTGAAGATTGTATATTCAAGTCTTACTCTTCCCACCTCTAAACGTACTATGGCGTCAGGTGTATTGATAGAAACAAGGAGAACTCTTTTGATAAACTGTACGTGGACTCTCTCTAGTACATCCAAATACCTGAGACCCCAAACAGGTACTGCGTTGAACATAACACTCAGAGCCAACGTCTCAAACAACTTAATTCTTGGATACCAGCAGCATATTTTCCTACTATATTGTATAGTCGTCGGTCCTTGACGAGTGT
The DNA here is from genome assembly GCA_910591695.1 of Galerucella pusilla. NCBI lineage: Eukaryota > Metazoa > Arthropoda > Insecta > Coleoptera > Chrysomelidae > Galerucella > Galerucella pusilla. Next base: position 5,354 of record CAJUYI010000778.1, read on the forward strand.
AAGATTTCGAATTATTCTGAGCATTTAAGGTGAGTAAAAATTGAGTGTAAAGGTTGCGCTATGAATGGAGCACCCCGCCATGCTACTACTATATTGTATTGGTGTGCAAAAATAGACTTCGAATTAATCTGAACCTTTAAAGTGGATGGAAATTGATTTCAAAGGCTGCTCAACCTATATTTCACTACTATATTGTATTATCACCGGTACTTGATAGGTGTGCAAAAAAAATTCGAATAAATCTAAGCGTTGGGAGTGGATCAAAATCGAGTCTAAAGGAGTTGGTTTCAAGCATACATAAAGCTGAGGTTAATAAAAGCCTGTTGGTGAATCTGAGCGTTCTGAGTAAAAATCGAATTTAGAGGTTGCGTTATAAATGGAACACCCCAGATTCCACTATTATATTGTATAGTCATCAGTCCTTGACAAGTTTGTTCGGGATGGGTGAAGTTTACATAAGGAGGCTACAAACATACATACGTACATACATACATACAAGTGAAGCTAATAAAAATGTGTTAAGAATCGGAATACACCAAGTATTAATTCAATTAATCTCTGAAAAACATATTATTGCTCGGTTTTATAAAGTAGAAATAAATTTTCCGAATTACCTTGAGGGTTGAATGTCGTTTTAAGATGCAAAGATCACTGTGAACATATATAAAAATAGAATAAGCAGCAGCTTCCGGCTAGTGGATGGAGACAGACGTATTTGAATTATTTTGGAGCAAAATGGTCAAGTTTGGGAATGCGGATAAAAGTGTCACATTATTTTTTTTCCTTCCTATCTCATTAAACTGCGCTATATTCTCCACGAAAGTTCTCAAGTTGAAGTACAATTATTAGTCTTGAAAATGTGTTGTCTTGAATAGCATTTACCTCGATAAAGTTGCCTGAATATAATTTAATATTCACAATATTATATTGAACAATAGAATTATTTGTGTGACAATATAAACTTAGTTCAAAAGCCATATCTAAAATTATACTTTCATAAATTTTCCGTTTTGCTTGCGCTTACAACAAAATTTCACTGAGCACTTGCCGATAACACATCAACTCAATTTCAGGATATTTTCTTATCTTCTCCTTTCTTCACATTCGTTCAAGAGATGCGCATCCAGTTTTTTATTTAGTCTCGTTGATAGACAAGGTTGAAATAGGAAGGTTATTTCCGTTTTATCCAATAATAGGATTAAGCAGTAAATTTTTGTTGGACTAATTTAAGCATTCATAGGAAAAAAGATCCAAATGCATGCTGTCCAAATTTCCAATCTCCGAAGATTTACACTTGTGCGAAATTTTATGTGTGCAGTCGACAGAAGCAAACAAAAGCCATAAGTGGGCGTTACAGAGATATTTTCTCTCGAATGAAGATACGAGACGAGAGAAGTACGCTCTCTCGTTGATGAATTCTCATTTTTCTCGAGCAAAAAACGTTACCTTTCTGACATTTTTAAAATTTCACAAGCAAAAATATGTGATGTTTATATTTGGACCAGATATTTTCGAGTTATTTGGCTGCAAACAGTTTTATCTAGATAGCCGTGCCTGGCCATTCAGAAAGCATAAAAAGTTCTCATTCACGGCCAAGTTCCAATAGAAATGTAGGTATACAGATGAAGTGAACTTCCACATAATGGGCTTGTTCAAGAAATTTTTTTCTAGTTAATAATAGAAACTAAAACTCATTTTAAACAGATTCCCAAAGTTTCAGATTTTTCCGCGAACGTTTAAACCCTCAAATTAATTAAAGAAATTGGATTGAACGGAAACGGGGCGTGGTTACCTGTGACGTCACACTGCATATGCTATACCTAACGTTTGAAACGCCGCGAGTCGAGAGCTGTGTATTGTGTATATTGTATCGTTTTGTGTAAAAAAAAAGCGGAACTGTTGACTGTACCTACTGTTTCGTTATTTATTTTTAAGGGAGTGAGAAAAAAGGGGTAAATGAATACTATTTGATTACCTACTGTCCTAACTCATTCAAGAATACACCAGAAAAATATATATACATTAAAACAGTGAGCAGTGGAACAGTTAAATTAAAACCTTGAGTAGTACCGAGATTGTTTGACTGTCTAAAAAATAGAGTACCAATGCATAGTTCAAAGCAACGGTCACAGTTTTTACAAATTAAGCTCAGAAAATAGAGCTTCTGATGATGATACATTAGAGGAAGAAAATCAAATGGATATCACACAAATGGAACCTATATCTCGAGAAATAGGGGTTCAGGCTTGCATTAAGGCTTATGTACGTTCCAAAGCGATTCAATGCGGGGCGAGGTGTTTTATATATGGAAAATTGCTAAAAAGAGAAAATGCACTAGCAATGAGAACGTTCCAAAGAAATCGTGAATGGAAAAAGAGGGAAAACCTATGAAGGAAGAGTTTTCAATATCCACTAGCAGTCCTTCTACATTTAGCTCGTCAGAATTAAGTATGTCAGATTCGAATAGCTCATTATATCTAGAAACTAATAGGTCAGACGAAATAGAATATTTTATTTGATAGAAAAAAATCCATAGCCTTATTTGGGAGTTCCGAGTCATTCATTATTTGTTGTGAGCTTGTTAGCTATAAAAATGTGAGCTGAACAAGCTTGATATCTTTTTAACATTAGAAAAGATCAAATTAAATTAACCTTATAGGATATTAGGAGACGATTTTGGTGTGGCACTTTCCAGAGTATGTAGCATTATATAAAAAACTATACCGTTATTAGCCAGTTACCTTTACCCATTTGTCCAAGTTAAGAAAAGACTTCCTACTCCCTCCAGACGTAGATATGAAAATTTGTTTATAATCTCGATATAGAAACCAAGTGTTATTATTTGTTTCTATCAATGTAGTCCCCCACCATAAAGATATCGACTTCAGGTGAATTTGCAGAATCTGCTTCAATAAATCCAGTATCTACTAAGTACATCTTTAATAGCAAAAATCACTAACACTTTTAGAATTCAAAGATATTGCAGCTGTAACCAACTTCCACGCAGCGGTGTATAGAGCACAATATGCAATGTGACGTCACAGTCGGTTCTGCCCCTTTTTAAGGGAGCTCCATTTTTAACCTCTAATATCTAAGTAGTTGGGAAAGTTCAAGAGCTGAAAATTTCACTAGTTATTTTGATGATTCAGTTTTACAAAATAACCTAAGAAAAACCGAGAGAATATTCCATTGATTATTTTTTTCACTTGTCAAATCTGACATTTTGGTGGTTTTAACCAATAGCAATACATTATTCCAGCCAATCATTCGGTATTATACTGATAATTCTGCTTCCTCATCGATAAAACCTTGTTTACATCGAAACGTCAAAATTTTACTTTTTGAATTTGTCATTATTGACAACTAAAAGTGCTTCGAAGTTTATTGAAAAATGAACACAAACCGATTGAGTGCCATCACCCAAGAGAATATTGAACATTCAGGTAATACAAAATTTTAAATTGTTGAAAAAAATAATCTTCCCAAATACAACTTGCTCTTCAAATTTTATCACATAATTTTTTATTTTCATCGCTTAAACTTGTTTATTTAAGGCAAAAACATTCAACCAAACCGAATTTAGATAAAATCCCTCGTCCTAACGGACTCGTAATTTCATCAATCGGTTGGTTTTCATATTTTTGCCAAATAAACAAGTTTTCATGGAAAATAAAAAATTATCGATAAAATTTGAAGCACTCGTGGTATTACCTTTGATAATTTATCACTTAATTTCAAGTCATGTGTCAAATTTCATCCAATCACCGCTGTATTACAGCGATAATACCTACATGTGGTGTTTTCAGTTTGGTGTTTACTTTTTATTGAACATTAATTAAACGTCAAACTGACAACTGGATTAAAAATGTCGGAAAGATTTGGTATTGGATCTAACTATTCAATTAATTTACCAATTGTACTTTTCACAACTGTAGTTTTAAATAAAAATGAATACTATTTGATTAAAATTGATAGTTTGTATTGAAAATTATTAAACATCAGATTGGCAATCAATTTTTTGAAAGCTACAAAGTAAAAAATTATCTTATCGAATACTCCTCGGGTCTTGATAAATACTCAAAATTTTGTCGTAGAGAATCCTTCAAGCGTGTTGCTCAAAAATAATAGCTCTCGGCCTGCGGCCTTGAGGCCATTATCAAGCAACACGCTTTCATCATTCTCTATGACAAAATTATCTCGGTATTATCAAGACCCTAGGGGTATTACTACTGATAACAAGCCCATTAGAATCAAAAATGATTTTGCTTGTTACAATATGAAGTATCGGTTAGTTATGACAGCTATTTGAGTAGGTACCTTAAAGCACATTGTAAGACATATTCTCTGTCTTAATGTATTCATTATCATTTATTGTATTCATAGTTCGGGAAAGAAATGTTCAAAATCTACCTAATATCAAATGTTTTCGACAGGGAACATTATATCCCTAGTCGAAAACATATCGTCTTCTCATAATATTCCTGAATTCTCGAGTAAATTCCGCTGGAGCTTGCGGCGCAGCAAGCTAAGAAAGCGTAGAGAACTCTGAAATGTAGTCTTTCACAATGATATTTTGTTCCAGTTTTGCTTGCACAAAATAAATTCAAGTGAAATTCATGCTCTATAGCACCATGCAAGTGGATTAAAACACAACCTTCAACACTTCAAAAAATATTAAACACATTTTTTAGGCGTCATACTGAATCGACTGAGCTGGGAATTAACAGATTTTTAAATTTGATTATTAGGCTGGGGAAAGGCCGCTTGTTTTTCGAGCTAAGTCCAGTTCGGTTGAGTCCCGCCATAATACTCTCATCATTTTTTCCAGAGTAAATAAATCATTCAGAATATAGCTCCTTGATGTGAATCCAGGTTGTCATAATTTGATGGTTGATCTTGGAAACAAGTTGTTCAATCTGTCAATCTAAAACCAACAGTTATCAGTAGTAATAACCGAAGGACATTGATAAATAATTGTTCGAAAAAATTGTGTGACAGATTTCGAAAGTTCGTTGCTTGGAAACAGACCGATGCCATAGGCGGATGTTTGTTGCCTACAAGCAACAAGCTCCAGGATATTGTCACAAAATTTTCGATCATTTAGCGATGCCCAAGGGTTGTTCGGATAAAATTCCTTTTGCTAATTATAGAAAGAATACAGGTCACAAACAATTTATTTAAAGGTGCAATTAACAAAGGAACAATAATGAAAACTTGAATTGAGATCCAGACGTGCTAGTTTCTATAACTAATGAAGATGTATTTCCACTACACATGCTGTTAATAATTCAATCATAATCATTTGATTATCAAATATTTAAAACTTCAAAATTGAAATAAATCAATATGTGTCCATAGCAATGTGAATATAGCCCATGGTCTTCCATCAACAGTGAAAACGCAAGAGCTTTTTTTTATCTGATAAAAGAAAAGTATTTTTTGGCCGGATAAATTAACGACAGAATATTAAAGTAACCAAACTTGCGACTCATTGTCATTGTGTAAAAGTGACGTCCGCTTACTAGATATTGAGGAAGAGAAGTTGGGTTAGGTTAGGTTACCCAATGATTAGCTAGAATAATGTATTGCTATTGGTTAAAACCACCAAAATGTCAGAATTTGACAAGTGAAAAAAATAATCAGTGTAATGTTGTCATGATTGGGAGAAATTGTTCATAGGATAAAAAATAAGGAAATTTGATTGGTTCTTGGAACTGTCAAAAAATTTTCCGTGGTATTGGTATGAGTAGAGTGATATTCTTATTACTTATTTCCAGAAATACCAGGACCAACGAGAGGTTTCAGCCTGTCCTTAGATGAGGAAGATTATAACGAACAATTCGGATCTGCTGAAAGAGATCAAGATGAAGATTTATCAAACATAGTACTTGAGAGATCAGCATCACATCATTCAACTGTGGAAACACCTTCCAGGTACATAATTTCAAGTTAGTCAAAAGACAATTTGTGGATAAATATTTAAATCGGTCATTTTACACGTTTTCTTTGTTAAGAGTGGAAATCTGTTGAAATATTGTGAAAAAACCTTCAGAAACTGCAATTCTTAAACGTTTATTGGCTTTTCGCGAAATTTCCAGAATAAAGTGGCATGTAAGTTTCACGCTGTGGAAAATATATAACAAGTTACAGAACCGCGTTTTAGTTTTATATTTCATTGCCGGTTTATTGGTAATAAAAAATAAATAAATAGGTATAGGTATTTTCCTTGAGTTTGGGCAGTTATTGAGAGAATACCACAAAGATTCAATCACTTTTTTTCCAAACAAAAAAAGTATATAGGTAATTTTTTTGAAAATAATGAAACAATTACCCACATCACTTGTTCTTATAAAATAACTTCGGAACAAACAATTTGACGGAGACGACTTCATGTATCTATTCTCGGAAACCTGATAAGAGACCAATTTAAGTACATTTTTTCAGAAGTCGGACAGGTAATTTCAATTTTGGGGATTAATTCATGTACCCCCATCTGTCTGTCTAATAGGTTCCAATCCTGGGAGCATTAAATGTAGGTAATTAACGAAATACCAGCATTTTATTAAATTATACGAGAGACACTACAATATAATATTGGTCCCTTCTTATTATGGGCAATTGAATTGCGATAAATTATTTATCAATATTTCATAATAAATATCACATATTAGGTTATTAGCGATTTACGGTAGTCAGATGATTTTCATCTCTCAACTTTTGCAATAAATCTGTTACCGATAATGTTTATGAATAAGAAACAGAGAGTCCTTTCAAATGATATATGACACCCGTTCGTGGGTTGAAAGTGGAGATGAGACTTCCACTTTGAAAAATGTCAATTTATAATAATTTAAATTGGGAATGTTCCGGGGTTTTCTATCAATATGTACAGTAATCGAAATAAGTAACTCATTTCACTTGATTTTTCCACGGCGTATAAAAGGTGAAAAAGCTGAAAAGGCAATTCATTATTAATATTAGTTACCACTATAACTCGTCTATGATAATTGAATTGAGTTAAATGAATATTTCCAGAATAAGCACGAGTTTTCTCATAAAAAGATGATTATGGAAGCCCATATAAATGACGAATGAATATTTGATTAATTCAAACCAAACACTCGAAATTCCCAGTCATATATCCATTATCGATCTATTGCATCGATTAATTTTGTAGACCCTCCAACAATAATCCTCCATTCAAGTTCCACCACACCAAAAGCCTTCCGATAAATTATTCATAATCCCAGTCAAACACCAACCAAACATGTCTAAGTACATAATCAATTTCAAAAGTGCTCACTTGGAGCAAACACGACCCATCTATAAAATTTATCAGCAGCTATCAATTTTTAATCCGTATTTTTCTTGTTTCAGGGCCAACTACGTCGATAGTCAGAGCGTTGCGATCGGAGGCGAGTCGAATTCGTCCTCCTCTTCCACATCACTGCGTTCATCTAGTCGCTTCATGGCGCAGTCAGTCGGATGTTTTGTCTTAACATTGGCGATGAGTTGTTTGAAGTCGACGCAGACGGTAGTATCCTTTAATGTTGTATTGGCGGCAATTGTGGTTTTGTTTCCCTCGCTAATGATAACAATGATGTGACGATTGACCGTTAACGAGGGGTTCTTGTAGTGACAATAATAAAAGACCTTTGTTCTTTTTTAAAATGGTGCGTTTATCATTCCATATTAAATATGATCTGTTGTTGCTAGAAGTGATTAGCTACGTTGTTTACGTCTTTGTTGTTGTCGTAAAGAGAGAAGATTTGTTCATTCTTATGTTTGTTTGTACTGGATGAAGTCTAAACTACTTACCCGATCCCAAAAATCATTTCATCCATAGGCTGATAATTTTAAAAGTTACGAAATTGGTTGGATAGGAGTTAGGTTGTCTTTTCAGGGTACCAATGATATGTTACCAAAACATGTCTGAAACGTGTCTCATTTCCAGCATTATACGATAAAAACAAAACAAACTTGACACGAAATATTCAATAATACCTACTATACCTTATGATACACAAAAATATAAGTACTAAGTATATATTTGTGAACTAGACTTCCCTGAACAACTAGAAACTGGAAGATCCACAATATAAAGACGCCAATGTACATATGAATTTAGGGAACCCTCTACTACTAAAGTGTCTGCTTGAGTAACAATTGTAGAGATATCCAGGATACCTATCACCATGGTGCTAATGAACCGAAGCCTAAAAATATTCGTAATATCTTCTTTTTTCATTCATGTGAATGTGATATAAAGTATATTAAACATAAATAATTATTGATTCAACTATCTATCAATTATTAATCTCTATACAAAACTTAAATTACTGCTTTTATTAAATATCCGTCAAAAAATATTAGAGAGTTATTGGAACTTTTATAAGGTCAAGCAGTAATAGTGCTGTCCTTATAGTGACATATACGCATGCGCATTTGATGTTTTGAATAAGGGAAACATTACTAAGGTTAGTGCTTGTCCTTATCTGTGCGCGATTACTGCAGTGTACTATCCCGACTTTATTTCATGTTTTATATTTATATGTCACAGTGTGTAGGTGATCTGTGACATCTGTGACACCTACCTTAATATAATGTCATTATAGAGTTTCATGTTTCAATAACTCCAAATTTTAAGTCTGTTTTAAGGTCGAGCACTATTTATTTAAGGTCATCACAATTACTGCTAGGCAATAAACTGGTGTTTCGAATAAGACTATCTCAGGTAAAATCAGTTTCAATATATGTCAATAAAACTAGAAGAATTTCAATTCTGTCAAATTGAACAGCCTGTCAACAATGATAACTGTATTCATAGAATTTACATTAGTCCACACATAAAAAATGTGGATGGCTTACTTCCGAAAACTATGAAATATAAAATAATTTATCATGTCAAACTCCAAGACTGTAAACAAACGTCAATCTTATGCAAATCTTATAATGAA
>CAJUYI010000778.1:14320-38386 GCA_910591695.1 Galerucella pusilla
CAAAGTTTAAATTTAAATTTTGATTTTCGCAATAATTTTTCATGTTTCCACAATGTCTCTGAAATGAGAAATCATAATTTGCACTCTAATTTAACATTGCTAATAGAGGGCGCTAGTTACACTTTTTTGTGTTAATTAAATGAAAGTAAACTTTTTTTGGGCTAAACTTACCACTAAAATAATAAAAAAATATTAAAAAGAGTTAAATTCTACAAAAAAAAAGTTACTCTCCTTTGATTCGTGTCACTCAATCGGTTATCGAGTTATTTGCTTCTAAAAAGTTCAATAAATTTTAATTTTTTCCTTGAAAATTTAATTATTCCTTAAATATGTAACAATAACAAATTTGTGAACAAAAATGAAAAACTTCAAAGCAAATGCTCAAAATGCCCACCATTTACTTCAATACACTTTACGCTTTCGTAAAGATCTCTTAATATCAAAATCACATTCGTGAATTAAGCAGTGGTTTAATTTTTCGTTTTCTTTTCAAGTAGGCTTGTGTCGCTATTAGACAGTTTGTGTAGAGTTTAATTTTTCGTTTTTTTAAGTAGGCTCATGTCATTTTTAGACAGTTTCTGTAGAAGCAAAAATTGGATAATAATAAGAATAAGTAATACATCAGTATACCATTTATTAACAATATAGTAATTAACAAGTGTAATAGTTATTTATCAAATAATGCCTAGGCATAACAATTTTATCAATAATGAGATACGCGATATTATTTGTGTGTTTGCTCAGTCAAATTATAGTGATCCAGCTGCGGCTAGAAGATATTCACAATTATACCCAAATCGAAGGCAACCCAATTACAAACTGTACTAAAATATTTACAACTGCTTATGTGGAACGGGGTCTTTACGCTCTAAAACTGAGCACGGTGCTACAAAAAAAATCACTGCCGATGAAAAAGATGAAATTTTAATTTGTGTTACGGAGAATCCAGATATCAGTACTCGCCGATTAAGTCTGTAAACAGGCATAAGCCAATCATCTATTTTTAGAATACTGAAGAGGGAAAAATTGCATCCATATCATTTCACTCCTGTTCAGAATTTATTACCTCAAGATTTACCTAAGCGTCTACAATTTGCCTATTTTTTGCAAGATAAACAAAATGTTAACCCAGATTTCCTGGATACAATTCTTTTTACTGATGAGGCAACATTTACCAGACAACGAATATTTAATTATAAAAATAATCATTTGTGGAATTCTGAAAATTCACATACTATGAGGGAAACACATTTTCAGTTTAAGGTTAACTTTTGGTGTGGCGTAATATGTGGGTATTCAATAGATCCTTTTGAACTGCCAATTTGAATGGACCTCTTTATTTAGATTTTCTTCAAGAACATTTACACGAATTACTAGAGGATATACCTCTCGCTTTAAGACAAAATAGATATGTGGTTTTTGCACGACGGAGCACCACCACATTATTCTTTACGAGTTCGTCAATACGTAAACGAACAGTTTCTGCATCGATGGATTGGTCGTGGAAGTGAGTTTGCTTGACCACCAAAAGGCCCTGATTTCAATCCTTTGGATATTTCAATTTGGTCGCAAATGAAGGCATTAGTTTACAAAGAAAAAATAACTTGTCATCCACAACTGCGACAGAAAATAGAAGAAGCCGCGGATGTAATTAAAAATAATAGACAGGGATTATTTGATATTGAAAGATCTTCACGAAAGCGGATCATAAAGTGTATTGAAGTAAATGGTGGGCAATTTCAGCATTTGCTTTGAAGTTCTTGATTTTTGTTTAGAAATTTGTTATTGTTACATATTTAAGGAATGATAAAATTTTTTACAAAGAAATTAAAATGTATTGAACTTTTTAAAAGCAAATAACTCTGTAAGCGATTGAGTTACACGAATAAAAGAAGAGTAACTTTTTTTGTGGAATTCAACGCTTTTTAATATTTTCTCATTATTTTAGTTGTAAGTTTAGCCCAAAACTTTCATACTTTCATTTAATTAACACAAACAAGTGTAACTAGCGCCCTCTATCAGCAATGTTAAATTAGAGTACAAATTATGATTTCTCATACCAAAAAACGTAAAATTGCCAATTTTCGAAGAGAAATTGTTAAAACATGAAAAATTATTGCGAAAATCAAAATTTAAATTTAAACTTTGAACACCCCGTATCTCGGAAACTAGCAATATTTGCATAAGGCATGAGGAGCAGAATCATCATATTTTGAGGTCTAGAATCCACAGTTCAGAGATTGGACATTCTTAATGAATCACCCTGTATAAAAAGTGTACCTCACTCCTCACCGTCAACTAACTGTTGGTGTCTAGAATTATAAATTGGAAATAACTACAAATACAATTGGACAATATAAATGACTATCACTATCCTTGAGGACTGAGGTACGAACTTAGTTCAATGGATGAAGATGCAATTGTTTTTTTTCCATTTCCAAAATTTCCCAATATTTTCGGAGCAAAAGCGCCTTCCTTCGACATCTCTAACCAATTAACATTCAATAAATATTGGCTCTTCACTCCACATTTTGTATCCTTATTGTATTATTCACAATGTTAATGTGAAAAAAACATAAATGCAATATAATACAAAAATACGTAGGTAATTATAAACAACGTAATAATGAGCACCAACAAATTATAACAAAGTGAAAAATTATGGGAGTCGTTATTGTACCATCCACTGTAATAAAAAAATGCAATGTTCCATGAGTATGCTCAATTACAGTTTCTATCAATTTGTCGTATTTAGTGGAGCGTGCTACCAATAGATATCGGAATATAATACATTAAATACCGTTATAGCGCCTTACAGAGTATTTCAAATATACTTTCCAAAAAACAATCATCTACTTTGTACTGAAGAGGCTCAAATACGATGTTACCTGTCTACAAGTAATGTTGTCTCTTTTATGTTGTGAATCATACCGACCCCGCTCAACTTTGAAGCGTAATTCAATTTCTGTAGGGGCATATAGCCTGAAGAGTGGTTGTTTCTTGTTGAGTGAACGGTTACTGTTTTTTTGAAATACTTTTCAACAACTTTGTAAGCCGTTATGATAAGTATTGAAACTATCATTCTTCCATATCTATTGCAACATTCTAAATAGACTGCTGTCAATTCACCTCCATTGAATATTCTTTGTCTGTTTTGTCTGTCTGTTTCAAGAGGCAATAATGAAGAGTATGTATAGTGCGACATAAAATTGGTCATATCTCTTGGAATCTTTAACTTTATTGAGATGTTACAAAATTTAGATTTTCCTTGAAAAATAGTGGAATTTAGTTTTTTCATCCAAAGTGAAAGGACCCAATGTGGGAAACAATTGCATCGCCAACCATTGAACTTGGTTCATACCTGAACTCACAAGAGTAGTTCAGACTCCATAACGCCAGCTAGACTGCATTTCTGGTGCTTATGAACAAGTATGATAAAATTTTTGGAACGAAGTTCCTTATTGCGAGTTGTGAAAGGAGGCTAGACGGATAAAATTCTTTCGAAAAGTTTTTTCACGACACTTTTTGATATAGGAAGCTATTGTAAGCTGTGCGCATCGCATGTTTCTCTGTCTGTATCTTTCTCTCTTATAGAAAGCAAATGAATTGAAAAAATTTTCACCCTAGTACGGGCGCGAACCATCAACCTACGCGTCTATATCAAGGCATTCAACACATGCTGCCATGAGCTCTCATGTGTATTAGATGCGAAGAAAGGTATTACATGCTGCAATTTCTATTTCGTATTGAACAGTGTGGTGTCGCGTCGATTATTTTTGTTGAGTGTATACAGGTTTTTTGTAAATAATAAATAATAAAAATAATAATAATAATGAATAAACTTTAATAAATTCAAAAACAAATCATATTTTAATATTACAATTTCAGAACGTATGTATTTAGCAAGCCGTGCGTGTTCTAACCTATACGCTGTTGTGTTTACGAAGTCGAGAGAGTATATATATATTGTTATGGTTATTGTAAGTATGCTTTTTTTTATTAAATTTGATATGTATAAGTTTTGTTTATTATATTTTAATACTTTCCTTTTTTTTATATTTATTATCATTTAAAATTTTATCTATATTTTAGTTGGGCGCCATTAATAATTATCTCAGCAATTTTATGAGACTCTTAATTTTTATTTTATTATATTATTATTTGTATATTTTTTTCATATTCTCAGGGAATATTTTATTGTGAGGTCAAATTAAAATTTATGAAGACCGACTCTGTTCTTTGGCCTTCGTGTTGAAAGTCGGCACTGAAGTATATTACTGCAATTGAACCATAGACATTAAAACAAAACAGCCGCCTGTACTATTGGATAAAAGTTTTATCTTTTATTGAACTATTATTATTATTAGGTTTTTTTATATAATAAAATATTCAAATTATACAATTATACAGTTACTCCAATTCTTAATTATCTAAATTCTCATTCATTCATCCAGGCACACTATTTAACTAAACTCACAGAACTAAATTCAGTAACGTGGATATAGGTATGACCTTAATTATAGACTATTTGTCTAATAAAAAAAAAATTATTTCACTCTGTTCTTGGAATGTTATGAAATTTAATGAAAACGTTAATCTAACGAATTGATTTTATCAAATGTTCTGTAAGTATTTTTATCTAATTATATCTAAGCAAACAATTTAATTCTAATAAGCAAACAATTTATACTACATAAGAAAAAAACTTATATATATATACTTATATATATCGTTATGAAAAGTATCAATACCAAAAATTACAATATTTTATAGATACGATATATGTCAGAAACAAATTTCCTGAACAAAATACACAGATTTAATAGTTTATTTCATATTGTACCCCCATCTCTAGTCGTGAATTATGAACCATAATACACTACAGTGTATTATGAATCATAATTCACGACAGTTGATATATGGTACCATATACATTTAGTTAGGAGGTGAAATATTGACTTATTATTAGGTGATCGTGGACAAAAATTATAATAGCGCAAAAATGTATTAGTCTCAAAATTACTGCGTGATGTTAGTGTACCCACAAACGGAATTGCAAGCCTTTAATAAAAATACGTTATTTCACGTTTTTACTGACATAACAATATTATTGAATACATTTTCCGTCTGTACACCGGAGACAATATATTAAATACTTTTCTTCACCACGTATCAGCTCAATATTATTTAAGTAATTGAATAGATGAGGCTTTTACTTGATGTAGATCCATAGTAAGTTATGAACTCAAACAATTTTATTTTGTAAAATCTACATTGTAATTAAACATAAAGTGATGCGTTTCGCTAACACAGTAGCTTTTTCAAACGTTTCAAACGTTCAAACGTTTGAAAAAGCTACTGTGTTAGCGAAACGCGTCACTTTATGTTTAATTACAATGTAGATCTTACAAAATAAAATTGTTTGATTTCATAACTTATTATTCAAGTACTTCGTTTCAAGGTACTCTGAAAAAGTTTGGGTGACCGAAAGAATGCTTTTTTTATTTTTCACTTTGTGGTCTCATCCAAAACTGGGAAATTATACATAGTTGAAGCAGGTAGATATTTGTGGTTCTAATTTGCCCTGATTTACTCCTACTCCTATGGAAAGTATACATTTACCTCCCTCTCATCAGAAAGGAAGCTCATAATTCTCTCCAGAATGAAAAAGTAGCTTCTTTCCTATAGGAGGAAGCTCACTGAATCGATATATCACTATACTGCCAGCTGGTCTTCTTGGTCGTCTAACAGCATTGTATCGCACCATAGTCGTCTTTCCAACGGTGTTCCTGGAGATTATCGTTACAGCTATTCCACTGAATATGGTCAGAAAACTGACTTGAGATAATGGTGTATTATTAGTATTATTGGTTAGTATTATTGTTGCTCTGGAATTTTAAATACCATCTTTCAATATACCGTGACCCTAAATTATGAAAAATGCGTACATTTCAATAACTTTTTATAAGCATAACTGCGATACGACCATCGATAAGTGGACGAGAATGGAGAATAAACTTCACGCGTCACGTTACAGAGAGAGGAAAGATATTATTTGAAGAGAAAGAACGCTATATATTGCTTGCCATGTTTGAGTTTGCTATCGCATTATACTTTCATAGCAGTTGTAAGTGTGTTTGTTCAAATATAACCAAATTCAATGTAATAGTTTTCAAATATGAAATATTGTAATATAATAGAAAAAACATATGTTTATCTCCAATGAATTCAAAATGTTTGGCATTCTTTTTGTTTGATTGCAATTTTCAGTGAACATTGTCAAAGTTAATTACTTCTAGCAATACGTGAGATGTTATCATTTTTCATGTTTGTCTCTTATTTATATAGTACTCAAATAGGTTGTGATCAATAAATAAAATATCGATGGAAATCATTTGACAGGATGGCAATAATGAAAAATAAGCAGATATCACCTAAAAAATTTCAATAGAAGTTGACAAAAATGTCTTAAATTTAATAATGTATAACAGTATTTCACATTGCATTTCCATCCAAGAAGAGTAGTAGAACTGATGAACTACTTCCAGGTAAAATCAGTTTTCGGCGATAATTAGAATATGAAATAATATATTTGGAGTCCTTGGATCTCTCATTTCAAACAACAGCGGAAAAGTTATGAGGAACATTTAAAAGACTCAAGTAACTATTTCAACAAAAGGGGTTTTACACTCATCGCATTAGCTAGTCTGGTACAACATCTATGCAAAAACTCTTCCTATTGACCGTCGAAAAATTCCATACTGATCGTATTGATACATTTTTTAATATGCAAAAGTAGAACAAATATAGCTTAATTTCCTTGTTTTGTGATCACTTTTAGAATGATTATTGATATATTCATCAAAGTTTTTTAAAAGTAGCTGGGAAGTGAATATCGGTTTAGAAGACAATAATTATGGAAATGCTTGTGAAAACTCAATGGTCATCTCAATGTAGGTTACAGCATACACGAATGAAAAGAGCTGGGAACAGAGAAGCTGTAGCATCATTCCGGCTTCCAGAACCCTTCCACGGTATCAGCACCAATGTAATATTGCAAGAAATAGGCGACACCGAGAAAAGGAGAAAGTCCAACCATTGGAAAACTTGAGTAGGCTTTGCTTTACACAATTAAATAAACCGGGTGAGAATGAAGGGATGTCTGAAACTGAGCTTAGTGTTTTGATGTGTGTCATACCGGTTATATAGGTACTTATAAGGATTCGAACTTTGACTCAAACACTGTTACGTTCAGAAATAATGATTTTGTTATAAAAACTCATCAGTATAAGTAGAGCTACTTATATACTGTAAGATACTCTTGGAATTGGAATAAAACCAAATTTCAAACCTTCATTGGCAAATAGGTACTTATAGAAAATAGTCTTACGATACGGCTGTGTAATCTTTCATACAAAGGGCGTTTTTCCTGTCCAAACCTTTTTCTACTGTTTTGTACAGCTTATTAAAGAGCAATAAAAGACCGAAAAGTTGTATTGGCTTAGGTATATCTACATTTATGAAAATTTCAGGATATATTCAGATTTCTCTAATAACATTTGAAATTTCCGAACGAAGCTTAGCATCGGAAATTAGGTTTTAATACTCTCTCCTTCATGAAAATAGACTATAGTTTCAAGCAATATTCCTCGAACTTTTTCATTATGCTTGATACCTTTAGAGTTTTATTGTTCCTATAACAATCAGTAATGGATAAACTTTCAAAGCACCACAGAAAAATTGGGCAATGAAAATATTTATAAAGTCAAGTTCCGCTTCTGTTTTGCTTTTATATTCATTTCGACCATTCCTGCACAAACAACGATTCGATGTTCGTCATTGAAATATTTGATTTCCTCTTATTACGTTGAAAAAACTATTTCCAATGAATATCCTTATCGCATAATAACCTGTAACGTTTCACATTACTTTGTTGAAAAATATAATAAATGAACTATTGGACCCATCACTCTTTATGACGCTCAAAATTGATTGGAGGCGATACAATATATGATTTCATTTCTCAAGTTGTCGGACATGAACACATGCATCTCCATTTATAATCCCAGCCTATATTTTTTCCATTTACTGTTCTCTCTATCACAATAAATTCAATGCTATCGACTCCCACACTCGATTTATTTCATTAGATGGAAGTTCACTAGTTCTGCTTGCAGTATTGGGAAAAATTATTTATTGGAGGCGTCAAAATAATTTTGTGGACAAAAAAATTCAATATCAGTTCCATTTTTGCTTTAATTTATTTGGGAATCAATAATCAATCGAACAGGGTGGGCAGATGCTTATTGGAGGCTTTGCTTGTACAATATTACTGTTACCGCCTCTACTATGTCAATACTTTTGTATCCAATAAACCTAGTGGTTCACGCAGTATATGTTAAATGAAAAAAATTGTCAGCTATTTATGATATAACGTGAAAAAGAAGTTAACCCATAAGGGTTAACATATGACCACAATACTGTCGTCTTTTGATTCAACATCGTTGCTCGTTGCATCAGTGCATTTAGAAAAAGCAGTATGGCTTATGCTTTGTTCATATTAAATGACATGGAAATTGTTGGAATTTCCCTCAAATTTATATTGCTGTTACGGCTATTACACTATTTAATAAATGTTCAAGTAATAGCAGCTTCATCTTCAGTTATAAGAAGATTTTTAGTAAAAGCTGCAAGTGTTTCACTTTTCTGTTTTCTCCTAAAATATTACTTTTTGCGAATCAGTACTATATAAAATACCAAAAGCCACATTAATTAATGTTGTCTGTTGGTTTGGAAAATTAGTACAACAATGATATTAACAAATCAAGAAAAATTTCATGCACTGTTCCACTAACAAATATAATTATTGTTGAAACTCGAAGAAGAAGGAGAAGATTTCGTTCGTGATTTTTCAAAGAACTCCATGCAGAAACTCTACTACCACTGGAATGAAATTTCTAAGGTCACTAAGTAAATTAACAAAAAAAAGGTTCAAAAAAACCTACCTTCTTAATCGTCTATTGCAAGAAACTGACACTTCACTGGAAAATGGCAATATGATTACCTCAGAGGAAGATAAAAAACTGATTTTTCCACCAACCTGTGTAAACTACGTACTTTAGACACACTTTCGAGTGCGTTAGACTCCACTCTACGCACTAGTGCGTGAAGATTTTATCTTTACGAACTAGTGTGTAAAGAAAAAATTGCAATATGTATGTAGTTATGGGTATTTAGTCTTATATATAAATATAGGTGTAATAAACGGATATTAAATCTTTTATGAATCAGAGATTGGAACCTATAGAATTCGGTGAAGTAATCTAATAATTATTGAGTACTGGGAATTAATACTGTGCATATGTATAAGTTTGCGGTAAGTGACTGACATTTCCCTGTGAATTGAACCTGACGTTTAAAATTTCAATTGAGATCTTGCGACTATACCATAGGGTAAGCAATTGTATTTATATTTAAGTATTGAATATTTTTAGGAAGCTAAGACGTTATTTCAAATTATTATAATTGAAATACAGAAGTTTAATAGTAATTTTCTTTACGCATTAGTGCGTGAAGAAATATACTCCATGCACTAGTACGTTGAAAAAATTACTCTTAAACTTCTGTATTTTGATCAAATTCTCGCTAGTAGAAAAACTATTGTATGTAATTCGTGTGTAAATGCCCTTTTTCGACTCATGTGATTGTCAACAATATTCACATTCGTCAATGAAAGGCTACTCTACACAGTTGATACATAACTATTTTCTACTAGCGTGCGATAAAGTCCACTTTTCGCACTCTTTTTCAGTCAATTTTCCGTACTAGTGCGGAAAAGTTGAGACAATATTCACATTTGTCAAAAAAAGGCTACTCAACACACTTGTTACATAAATAACTATTTTGCACATTTTTCATTATTCATCAAACCCTACTTTTATTATTTCTCTCAAGACTTTGGCCTCCTGCGTTCCTCTGAGTGTTTTCAAATTGATTATCTTATCATAATGTCAGGTACTTTTTGACATTAGAATCTGAATAATAGAGTTGAACACCATTCATGGTTATTTATTGATCACACCGCCTTCTAATGTAGCAAGGGAAGGTGTACGGTAATGTGGAGACTTTCGTTAAAGATAACATAGTACGTTGCCTTATTAAGTATCGTCATAAATTGTTAAAGTTTATTATGTCTCAATTAGTTTTATACTAAAATTATATGGGAAATTTTCCCGAAAATCGATAATAACTAGTTTTTAATTTTTGTTGTTATTGAAAGTTAGTTTTTGAAGGTAAACTACTATCTTCATAAATAGTTTTCGTATAATGCTGGTTACTTTTAGACGAAAACCAATTACTAATAGGTAATGTCAAATCTTTTTTTATTGCCTTTTCTTCCGTTTTCTTTTCCACAACCATCACAAGGGAATGTTTAAAAAAGGTGTTTCCATCATTCAGCTAATTTCAATTACCACAAGAAAATTAATATTAATAAAACAATGATTAAGCTTTGTTAAAATGGGAGTGAGGGAAAATATTTGTCCAGTGTATTTTAATGAATATCTAATGAAGTTACAATTATTTTGTACTCAAAGATTTAAAACCTCCACCCCTATTAACTATCGAGTCCTTACATTTCTTCTTCACGATACTTTTTCCAGGAGTCGGGGAAAAATATCGCGAATCGTTAAAAGACATCTGCTGTGTTAGATTTTATCAAAAATCATAATAGACACTTGATTTGGTTTCCAGAAACCATAAAACAAAATCTTCATTAATTTTCTTAGAGCATTCAATATCCTATTTTTCTCATGTTTTTCATGGGGATTATTCAAACAGCAAGATTCATAATACTGGACCTGATTCGTTGGAATGACATCCATCGAATATTCAAACCTTGGACGTAATTCCAGATACTTTCATTTTCAAATATTTTCTAATAATTTAGCACCACATAAGCGTTGTGCAAGTTTTCAGAAGACATCATACCTCCTGGTGTTCCGTCAAATCTTGTAAATTTTGGATATGATGTATGGTTGAAATAATACCCTTCTTGGTGTGCGTCATAGATTGTGACGTATATCCAAGTTTTCGGCATCTCGTTTATTTCATTTGCTATTTTGATATAAAGTTAACCTTAAATTTGATAAATAAAATCATCGGAATCGTATTCAGCCAAATTTTAAAAGGCTATGCAATTAATAATTACCAGATTCTTTTTCTAACTGAAAATACCTGAAAACTTTCAAAATACTGATGTTTTCCGTCTATCCATGCATATTTTTGTGTTATTTAAATAAATAAATCAATAAGATTAATATTCACTTTTCATAAATAATAATTGACCGTAAACAACAAAGTACAGACCTGTCGAGAACTGTCAGTGTGACAGTAGAAAAAGACGTAAGACACATTGCCGCTACGAAAGAAACGCCTTCATATTATTTTAAACTCTCGATTGATAGGTTGAGCTTGCGTGTAATGTAAACATCAACCAATAAAATTTTTGTAAGTCAAGGATTAGGGTTAAGGTTTGTAATACATTTAAACGGCTCATTATTGAGATATTTTGATTAGGATTAATCACAGACCTGCCTTTTTTCCATTTCTCCCTACATAATGTGTTAGAAAGACATTAACAATCGATGACGCACACCAAGAAGGGTATTATTTCAACTTATACCAACCAAAAATGTCCATGGGACCTTGTTTTTCGTGACCACGTAATCTTATCATTTACAAATGAATATAGACTTCCAGTTTTTAGTACCATCGGCATGTTCTGGTTTATCGTAAACTTACACATAAATAGTTAAAAATGTCATCATTCACGAAAGATCCGACCAACCATGGATATCAACGAGCTTATAACTCAATTTATGTTATTTTTGCCAAAAAGATTTGTCTAGTGACTACAACATAACCCCACAACGTCACATATATACAGATTAATCTTTCTCATCGGTAAAAATATTTCGAGCAAACAAATTTACAACGGACTGATCTGAACGGAATCACCGAACAGTTCAGATTCACCTCCCCTACCTCTAGATGTGAGAAACAAACGATTCAGATTGAAAAAGTTGATTGGACGCGATTGACGAACGCAGCTTTTTCATTGCAATAAACATTCTAGTTGAAGTTGTGGCTTATTTTCGGAAAATAGTAGTTTATCTTTAATTTGAAGTGATTTTTATAAATTTATGTTATTGTGTTTAGTGAAATCAATAAAAAATATACTGTAATATAGATGTAAAAGCTTAAGTACCGATGTAAAAAAACTATAAACTTCCCTACCTTGTGTATATATTGTTAGAAAATATCTAGTCATAGTTTATTGTGCAAAAATTGCGTTTACTTTGTAAATATTTCAATTGTAAACAGCTTATAATAGATGTACTTTCACTGTTTCCTTTATCGCTCCCAACTATGTATTATTCCCTGAAATGTTGCATAGGGGAACTTAGCATTCAGATAAATGTTATCCATGTACAGGGGGATTCGATCAGATACGGGCATGAGTTATCATGTGTTGGTAATTTAATACCCCCAGGTAGTAGATTAGATATTAATTTAAAATACTTGTTAATAATATTCTGTAATTTGGTTTCCAGTCCCAAGAAAGTCATTGGTAATTTGGTACCTGGGTGTTACTGTATAAGAGGCAACATCTGCGTAATCACTTGTTAATTTTATTATAGAGTACCTAAGTATCTGTTGAGTTTCAAGATAATATCATTTTACTATTAAAACGCCATACAAATTTGAAAATTTCTCTCCAAAGAGTATAGACCCTTCACTAAGTATAAACATCCACTTCTCGGGCTATGTGCCCCGACAGACTATGGATTACAGCTCCAAGTTAAATATGATAATTGTAACAGGATACTGCAATTATTAAGCATATATCTAGTAGGTGCTTGTTCAACGAATTATACTTTCAATTAGAGTTCTACTTCATTTGTGACGCTCAGTTGTGTTTTGAATAGTTGCTTCCTCAGTGACATTCACTTTTCGTTAAAATTGTTTCTAATTCTCGCCATAAATCCCGAAATAATTTACAGTTATTGAATATTATTTATTTTAAATATGGTTTTTCTACGACCGTGCGTTTTAACCCACTTTCCCGCACGCATTTTAGTTTTGAAAGTGTCACTTTCCCGCACTAGTGCGGGAAAGTAATATTATGCAAATTATGACCTTATTAGATAGTTTTTTACTTCGGAAGTTATAAATATTGTTACAACAGGTGAATAAATATTCACGAAATAGTCCATCAAATAAAATTAACATCTTTTCTAGCTTTTTGTTGCATTTTCAATTTTTTGGAAATATAAATTAATGAAGATATTTTGATATAACCCTGTACATTCTTTAAAGTAGTGTCACAAAACAAATACCAAACCACCCGGGTTTTAAATAGGAAAAATATATCAAATAAAAGTATTTCATCTACAAATGACTTAAAATCGTTGCCATCACCTTCATCGTCATCTTTATGTGACCTGCAAGCGATGCCATCCTCATCGACTTCATCTACTTACCAGTTAACACCAAATAACTCCACTGGGCCTGCAATTTTAAGTAATATACAGAAAGCATAAATTGTGTTTCTAATAATAATATTTATAATAATTAATAGTTTTTGGTTAAAGTTTTGCATACCTATATATGTTGAAATAACTTTTGAGGAATGGGTTGGTAAGTATACTTTTTTGCATACGGCCGTAGAAAAAATAATGTTCCCAACTCATGCGTAACGTGTCTTTCCCGCCCTTGACCGCTTGCCCGAACTCCGATCCGCGTCGTTCGGGTCAACTGCAGTCGCGTGCGGGAAAGTATCACTTTCCGCACTTGTTAGGAAAATAACTATTTCCAAAGCTCCTGAAAAGTAATGAGAAGCACTGGACTTGTGCGAACAGAATGTACAAATCATTTGTTCTTATTTTGGCGAATATAATGAATGTTAAACAGTTACAAAACATGTACAAGAACATTTTCATGATGTAGTTTTGCAGGACTTAAAAAGCCAAATCGTTAAGTTTTGTCACGGATTAACTCAGAAAATCTGCAGACAGGTGCTGTTATACAGTTTTTTCATCTATAAACCATTTTTAGTTCAAAATTGCGCGTTTGTGATTGCTGGAAATTAAGACGAGGAAAATAGTCGTGTGAATCTAATATACAGATCTTGGAAAAAGGCACTAAAGCTCTTTTGGATGGTAGATTCAAGTATTTGTTGCTTTTTTTCAGTTAATTATCTCATGCTATTTTGTTTTCCAACCCATCAAATTATAATAAAATTATTCTCCTCTCACTAATTTAGGTACACTGCCTCCCGATCGACATGTTCCTTTCTGTACTCAATTGCTTTCCGGGAACGAAATTGCCAATAGATAACAGGTAATTTGAAAATGTCGGGAGCTAAATACCATATGGCATTTAGGTGAATCCAAAATATTGAGAGCTCGATTACACGTTTTTCTGATCCTTCTTAATATGGGAACTGAATTACATGTTACCGAGTAAACTGCTCTAGGGCCGGTATAACCGCTACCTCTTAAATCCCCCGTTTTGCAAACTGTCAGATTTTCTCCAACTATCAGCTGGACTTTTATTTCAACGGGTATATACCTAGAGTCGGTAAAAATTAATTTAGAACAAATTTGAAGTAAGGGGAATTTAACTGTAAGCTGTAGGATCGGCCCTTTGCAAAACATATTTTTTTGATGTTTGACAGACATACTTATCGAAGTATTAACAAATTTCAACCTCAACCAACACTTTTATATGTGAATTTTAAATATTCTTTCCATAATGGACGTTTTCAGTGGATTTGTTTTGTGGCTTCATTTGATAGTATTAATAGAAATTTTCACGGTCTTTTCCCATTTTTTTATCAAGATTTCTTCATCATAATAGGCTATCAAATTCTGATTGTTTGTTACTTTTTTGAGTGGAAATTTCTCCAGAGACGTTGAGATATGAAATTCGATGTAATGGAAAAGTGACACCAATATAACACTCACATTCTGCTAGAGAATGTGATGGAATAAATCAGATTATGCAGTGCTTTTCTTCAATTCTTGTATACCGTTGTTGTGCTTTTCTGAAGGTTTCTCTTTTACCACGTGTTAACTACACACATGTTTTGAATGCTTTCCAATGTACCCTGGAATATATCAAAAAATAAAAATCCTACTAGAAAATCTTGACATTTGTGCTATTAAATTCCAGTTAAAAGTCACAGTTCGTCCTGTTTATTCGTGAACAATGGACGTATACACTTTTCAAAAGTCAGTTAGGAGTAGGTATCATCTTGATTTACCTTGTATAATATCATAATTCAATAACTTTAGAGTAATCCATGCATCAAACATGAAAAAAATATATAATGTGTTTCACAAGATATTAATGAGAAAAACGTATCTCTACGCAGCTTTCTAATAATTCACCCTATATACTACCAACATAAACTATATCAGTATAATCCCGTTAACCGTTGAACAATACAGCATACTCTGGAAATGCGACTATACACAAATGAATAATTTTCACCAAAAGTATAAATACTTTTAACACATTTATCTTGTTTGAAATATTAATTGGCTTTTGAAAACAAATATTGAACAATTTTCTGAAAAACATAATAAACAGACGTTAATTCATCTTACAAAATCCCGAAAAGGCATTATTGAAAAAAAACTCATTTGGAATCAACACTGAAATCACTTTGAGCATATTTGAAAAATATATTTTTCGTGCAACCGGACGCAAAACAAGCATTTTGCAGCCGTAACAGAGGCCGCAAAATGATATTTTGCGGCCGTTACCCAGAGTGACGGCCGACAAAAATGTTTACGGCCGTTCCCATAGTGACTGCCGGCAAACTGAACGCCACTACAGCATTTGACATTTCTGAAATATGACAATAACAATGTATTTCGAACCAAAAACTAACTGTATTTTCTAAAGAGACATAATGTTTATTGAAATTATGTAATTTTCACGGTTGCACGAAAAATATTGTGTATACTATGGCCGCGAAATGTTTTCGCGACCTCGAGATTATCTTGCCTCGGCCGGAGCGGCCTCGGCGATAATCTCTCTCTCTCTCTCGGAACGCGAAAAAGCATTTTGCAGCCTTAGTATACAAATAACTATTTTTTTATTGGTGAACCATTTTACCTATTTAAAGCACGCCTCAGCGTGTTTGAATCGAACTTTGAAAAATGCGCGTGTTTTTAAGTTACCGTGGCAACATCAGCAACTCGAGAAACGAAGTCTAAATCTATGGTCTAAATCATGTCTAAGTGACAATTTTTTTATTATTGATTTGACAGGAGTAGTTTGTAACGTCAAAGCTTTTATTCGAACAATATTTAACAATGTCAAATTTATAAATTAAAATGGAAAGTGCCGTTAGTATTGTTTGAAATATTAATATTTCGATTTTTCAAATCTTGGGAAATGGTATAAATTAATACTATTGACATTCACAGAACTCAAGAAGGTTGAACTTCTATCAAAATACAAATTAGTTTATGTTTTTCTCATTTCCATGACAACGCAAGGTAAACATATACATCACGAACACAAAACAGTCTAACCTATAGAAGTGAAAGTCCAATAGGATTACCTAGAATGAAAAAATGAGGTGTCAAACCCATCCACCTGAAGCGCTAGTTGCAATTGAGTTGTCGGAATAGGCAAGGCAGCTGAGGCCGAAAAACAGACTAAGGGAAGAAGAATTTCAGCGATCGCAGTGGATGGGTTCAGAACTATTTCATAACGCTTTTTTTAATGGAAGTTTGTTTTTGAATGACTAATGCCCGATTTCACTAACCATTTCCTGAAGTCAGGTAATACCTAAAACGAATTTAGTAATTCCTAAATGCAATTTACATTTTACCACGCGCTAAGTACCTAATGCCTAAGAGTGATAATATTACGTATTTCCTATCACTTTTTGATCAATCCTGAAAGGATTTTAGGAACAGCTTTGCGAGTGAGGCCCCTTTTTGTCCCAATAACAATATTGTGGTCCAAAATATCTGTTGCAAACTTTGTAGGATTTATAAATCTATTCAGCGCTTAATTCCTTTAGTTTTGGATTGCGAATAAAGGCAACCCATTCATTCAACAACAAAGGGTCATGTTTGGGAAACCTATGTCGTTTTGATGCAATGTCTGTACTCCCAGGAACGCAACAATTCACACCAACCATTATAAATATTATGAATTATCACACTTGATAAGACTTACAGTACCTAATTAAAACACAAATAGCAGCAGCAAATGGCAAAAGGAAACAATCTATAAAAGACAATGGTGACAAATATATGACAGCTTTGATGAATTTTAAAATATTTTCTTCTTTTCGTGCTAAAGGCCTTAGCTGCCAGGCCTGTTCGACAACTCAATTGCAACTAGCGCTTCAGGTGGATGGGTTTGAAACCTCATTTTTGTATTCAAGGTCATCCTATAAAGTTTCACTTCTATAGGTTAGACTGTTTTGTGATCACGAATTCAACCATTTGACATTTAGTTTTTATTTCCATTTATGATTTCCATTTCTTGTTGTTGTAGTAGTTATAGACCAGTATTTATGATTTCAAAGTGCACCAATAAAAAAAATAGCGTAAAGTATTCGTGGATCACTGGTCTCCGGCTTCGCCGTCGTGCTCGAAAAATCGTACGTGTTTTAAAGACCCTAATATCCACTTATACTTTATTATACTATATCAATATTTCTGTATATATTTGAACACAACAGACGACCTTTAGGATATATTTTGAGTGGATGATCCGAGTCACTTAGGACCAAAGATATTTTACATTGGAAAAAACATTACAGTGTGTATCGATGAGGTGAATATTAGTTGATGGTACATTTATATTATAAATATAAGTTGTTCTCATTCCACTGTATTTTATATTATTTGTATCGTTTTCTGATGATAAAAAAAATAAACATAAAATGAGTTTTCAATTGTGTTTTTTGTGAATTATTACTTTTATCGAAATGCAGATTGTCATTATAATATATGTGAAAAATATTTGTCTTTATCTACCACTCAACCTAATACGAAATGTAATAGTTATGACAACTTTCCAGTTGAATATCATAGTTCTGGGAAATGTATTACTTCAAGGAAATCGAATGGTAGAATGTACCTCGGTGATAGATTCTACACTATTGGTGGATTGTATAACTGAATATATATACTGCTTTCAATTTGGAAAATATTTGAATGTATGGAAAAAATAAATAATAAATAATGCTGATTTTCTAGGTTTTGGAATGTGTACAAACCTCATATCTGAAGCACATCCGTATTGTTTTTAGTTCTCAACCTAGCTTTTGAGCTATATCCGGTTTTCAGGAAATCCGATCTCAGAAGTGTTTTTTCACAAAATGTTGAACGTAGGTGGGAGATGCATCTGACATATCTAAGTGTCATGTGCCATAGCATTTTTACCAGACAATTTTCTCCATCAAAAGAACACAACTTACCTCCCTTACATCCTGTGAAACAGGAAAACAAGAATAGGTATCTATAGACTGCAGCAGTTTCAACGCCAGATCAGGGTCACAACCATACTTCCCAATAGTCCATTCTTAGTGTCGATTACTGACGAGCTTGGTGCCGACAGTGTTTGGAGCTATATACAGTTGACAGCTATACGTTCGCACTGGAAAACTGCAATTATGTACTTCAGGCAACACTATCTTGTTATATTCAGGATAAACCAATGAGAGGCTACTTCAATGCCATTCAATAGAGTTTTTTTATTTATTAATTATCTTGTCAAATAAGCGAGATATTGCCTGTATACGATAACTTGGGATAACCGGTATAGCAATATTTTACAATTTGCTAATTTGAAAGTTCAAAAAGCTCGGGAAATATAATACTCGATTACAATCTCAAACTTGCTGCTGCAAGATATCTGATTTTTATCCTACAGAAAAAAAATACTGGAATGGAATGGAGTGGAATGGAAACAGATCTTACCATTTCTACTTCTCACTTTCTTGGAATTCCCCATATTTTTGGAGATTTTTAAAGATAGTAGATATTTTTTCGAAATTTGTAGAAAGAAAATAAAATGAATATTAGGAAAAATAGTTTTTTGGAAAAACCGCTCAGAAACGATGTTTTTTAATGCAAAATATACATTTTCAATCGCGAATAGCTTACAACGTATTGACTTTTCGGAAAATGCTTAAATTAATTTTTTACTTGAAATTTTTGCCCACATCTAATTTGGAACATATTTTTGAGCCTTCACTCTCCACCCTCTGCGCAACGGAGAACATTAGCACCATATAGGATTTGATTATTGAGTTGTTTTCCACTTATTGTCTGAATTTCACATTTATTGGACTATACTTCCACATTCAGACGCCATCGTGACCTGTATACGACATTATCGTCTGAACGTATACAGATGAAATTATGCGTCACTATATGCTTCGGTATTAGGGTCTTTTCGATTAAATTGTGAAAAAGTGTTCGTCTGAACAGGCTGTAACATGGTTAGCTTCCAAAATGACCTCAAGATTATCTGAAAAAAACACTACTGAATCTGTGATTCCAAAACCTTTTTTCATGCTAGCACCAATAAATAATCTGTTATTGTTCAACAAAACTTGGAAAAACATTGAACTGTTTATAGAAGACCGTTCACACAAAATACGAGCTAGATCCATACTTTTATTTTTAAAAGCAATCAATATCGAGAACTTGGAAAATGTGTAGGTACGTATGGATAACAATTCGATTACCCGAAAATATAACATATTATTATGGAGTAATTGATGGTTCTAACTACCTCCATACTCCGTCAGATCGATGGTGGTGTGATCTAGTGGCACGTGTCAAAAGTAGGTATGAGGTGGTAAAGTGGTCAACCAGAAGCTGTTATTAGTGTCTAGCCATCTATATTTCATCCACTCAATAATAAACTTAATATTTTATTGTATCTGTTCATTGTTCACATCATACCCACTTTCGACCACAGATAAAATACTTTTAGATGGAAAACTGCCCGTGGTGTCATCTATTTGTACAGGTGGCGCCACCTTGAGAGTCCTATCAGTAGCTCTAACACAAATCAGATAGTTGTAAACTTCGCTTACAGTCCATTTTCCAATATTTCATTTGAAGTTACTCAACATTAGATTGATATTACAATAATAACAATCAAATAGTAAAGCTGAATTAATTGAAATGTCAAAAAATGGACCATACACTGCGTGAAGAGGGAAAAATAGAGCAATAATCATCAAGCTTACATATTTTATTTAATACAAAGAAGTATACAATGGATGAAACATTTTTTTTAATATTCCAATGACAAGCATGAAGAAAAATGAATGGGTAGGTATACTTCAACGAAACTTCTTTCCAGCCAAACTTTACATTGTTCTCTATAGCTGGGAAGCTAAAAAAACTGTATAGAAGAATAACTTATTCAATATTCTGTTAATTTTCATTTAATGAAACATATTTTTCTCATAACTTAAAAAAATAGTTTTTCAAAACATAAACTGGACTAATAACCTAGTCAAAGTACACATAAAACCTCTCAAATAATACAAAAATCTTGAAAATTCAAAATTGAGTATATAAAAGGGTTGTGTTTAACATAACTTTACGATGCTAGGCATGCAATTTTCCGGAGTATCGTTGAGTAAATTTTTTTGCTTTGTTTTTTCACTCTAATTGTTTGAATATTGGAAACACAGAAAAATGTTTGAATCAAAAATTGTAGCTAATACAATTATCTACAAATTCTATTTGAAAAGGTGTTCTGTAAATTCAGTGGTAGTCAGTTCGCGGTTGCGCGCGAACGGCCTTTGAGCCAAATTAATCAACCGCTCGACCTGAAAGTTAATAATTTTGGCTCATAACATTCTGAAGAAATGAATAAACACATGTTCAATGTAGAGAAAAATCTTAACTTTTGGATAGAAATAGTTTCAAATTTTGAAAAGTAGATTTTCTAGCTCAGATCAGTTTATTTATAAAAAACTAAAAAGTCAAGAAACAAGTATAATCCCTATTCAATAAATACTTTTCCCAGCAATAAGTAATTCCCTTCAAATTAAATGAGCATAAAATATTATTATTATGAAAGCAAAGCTATCAATATTTCGAATTTTAAACATATGCTTTTTAAAAATCCGTTTTTCTGCACTCACAAAAAAAATCTTATTTTCAGACTTCATTTAATTAATTTTTTTTTCCGAAATTGATATTATTCAAAGAAACTTCACCACACACTTTGAAGCGTCTACTTCCGAAACTACTACACAGTTTTTCTATAAATAACAAATTTTTCAAATAATAGACAATTAATTACTTACAATAAATACTTGAATCAGACGTCTTTCAGCAAGCCTCCTATAACTTCTTATAGTGTTCATGATATTATTATAAAAGGTAAGAAAGAGAAGGGAGCACAAATAAACGAGAAAAAACAGGTGAGAGAGCGGCTTATATACACGCCGCCGCGTAATAACAACAACAATAATAATAAAATATTAACAACAGGAATTTTAATAGATTAGGTACATTGAAAATTTTTTGACAATTCCAAAAACCAATCAAATTTCCTCATTTTATATCATATGAACAATCTCAGCCAATCATGTCAACATTACACTGAAAACAGACCATGGGCAATTTTCACGTTACGTTGCTATGGATACAGATTGATTTATGCCGATTTTGAAGTTTCGAATATTTAATATTTCGAAATGTCACGATTTAGTTGTTATACTGAAACAAAAAATTTTCTATCCGAATAACCCTCGGACATTGATAAATGCTCAAAAATTTTATGACAACTTTCTCAAGCTTGTTGCTTGTAGGCAACATACCTCCGCCTACGGCGTCGGTCTGTTTCCAAGCAACAAGCTTTCGAAATCTGTCATAATTTTTTCGAACAATTATTATCAATGTCCTTGGGTTATTACTACTGAAAATAAAGACTGTAATTGAAACAATAATGGAAATAAATTGGGGTCGAAAAAAGGAAGGTTCCATGAGGCTCACGTGGAATATTATATATGTATCTTTGTGAAAAATGCAGATACAAAAAAAGTTTTCAATAAAATTTGGAGATTACGCCATAATCTTTGAAGTACGCTATGTTATATAATTCAATTTTGTTAATGGATAATGTTAGTTAGAGGAATTTGGTGAAAAAAATCGACTTTTTAGTAGAGGTTTACGTGGAAAATCGATTATAATACTTCGAAAAAGAAAATTTTTTAATTTTTTTGTAGATACAGCTTTTCAAAACACATTTTCATATGAAAACTTTTTTTCTAAATATCATTGTTTATTAACTATCGTAAAATTAAAAATATGAAAATTGATGTTCAAAAATACTACTAGGAAAATTTCGTATTATTTTGATAACTAATGCAGATACAAAAAAATATTCATACAAATTTTGTAGATAAATGTATTAGCTACAATTTTTGATCGAAACATTTATCTGTGTTCTCATCATTTGAACAATGAGAATGAAAGAACAAAACAAAACAAATTTAATGAACGATTTTCCGGAAAATTGCATGCCTAGCATCGTAAAGTTTTCCTCATGTTGAACACAACCCTTTTAAATACTCAATTTCGATTTGTAGTTGTTAGGTTAGGATATTAGCGCTGGAATATGTGGAAGTACCTGCCGGCGTTACAGTTCTCATTCTGGTTCTCATTTAATTAGCAATTTTAGTACTGACGGGACACCCTATGTGACAGCACCCTCGCGCGCTTAGAGTACCACTACCCTGTTTTCCACTCGCGCCGTTAGATCGCACTACAATATGATCAATCGCAATGTGAAGGATCTAAAACCATCAATTGTCTAAAATTATGTTTTCTCATACTTTTAAGATAAAATATAATGTTTCTGTAATGAACCTGAATGAAAAATACATGTGACTTTGTTTATCTATTATTTAAAATAGTTTGACTGAAATAATAGCTATTTATTGTTAACAAGTTGTTTTATTTTGTACCCAAGCAATAAGTGTGTGACATTTAGAACATTTCACAAAGAAATAAAGCTAAGAAACGTTGCACTTTTTAATGACCTTATAATAAAGTAGATCCTTCAGAAAAGTTGAAATCTAATTTGGAGAAACAAGAAAAATTGAGAATCTAATTTAGAAAGGCTAATTGGAAATCTAATTTAGAAAGGCAAATTGAGAAGAAAATTGATCATTTTAGGAAAGAAAATTCGTACCCAAGCTTCATTAACTGATATTGGAATGAAAGCATGACCTTGTCCTTCTCTTCAACCAAGCCAGACCCCATTCAAAGTATAATTTATCAAAGCACCTCTAGTATGAGAAACCTATCGACTCCAATTTGAAACTGCGGCCAGAGCCAATGGATGGACTCAGACACAAATGGCGGCTTCATTTAGTCTCGCTTGGGGCGTCGACCCAGCACTGTATTGGAACACCTCTTATGCGATCATTACAGTGAAGCAATGTAGAGCGCGGTTAGTACTCATAGAAATATGGTTTCAACATTGTCAAGCTCGTGGGAAAAATTGCAGATAAAACTACAATAATCTGCGAAAACCAAACTCGATGCACCCTAAGCATCCAGTAATCCATGCGATTAAACAGTGATTACAGGAAGTGTATAGGAAATCAAGTTATTCTGGAAAAGTTTATACATATATATATATATATATATATATATATATATATCAGTTTCTACAGATATAAAGCAAAATCACCACAAAAACATCCAATATGACATTAAATTCGGCAGTAATTTTCAGCTAGCGAAACAACGACCGAAGCTCGCGATAATTACTCTGTTTTGAGAAGGAACATAATTTGCAAACTTTAAGGAAGTTATAGAAATCGGAACAGTGCCCCAGCGATGGTAATTAGTTGCTGTTTGCCAAATTGGCTGCAGTAACCCTCTATAGATAAATGGACAGCCGTTCTTATCATCTGTTTCTGTCTGGACATGGTTAGAATGCGTAAAGAGATATTAAATTACAGCTACTTATATTGTTACTGTT